>VDFB02269337.1:0-10008 GCA_007258455.2 Sequoia sempervirens | reverse complement strand
TAGCTTCGAACTAGATGGCGAAAAACTTGTTCGGCTGGACGGTGATGCCGTTGTTAACGATGAAAATGTAATCCAACTTACAAACAGCTCAAAGGGTGTAGACTACGGAAGTGTAGGCAGAGTAGTTTGCATGGAACCAATTCCGCTACGGAGTGCTTCTAGTAGATCATTTGCCAACTTCACCACTCAGTTTCAATTCCAAATCAACCGGACTCCCAACCATACGTCTACTGATTATGGTGGCGATGGACTTGCTTTCTTCATGGCGTCTCTAGAGAGCGGTTATCTCATCGACCCATACAGAGCAGAAGGAGGATACCTCGGCCTTTTCAATCCCCAAACTAATGGTAATTTATCTAACCAACTTGTAGCTGTTGAATTCGACACATATAACAGTTCTTGGGATAAAAATGACAATCATATTGGAATTGATGTCAATAATATCACGTCTGAAGTCTCTGTTCCTCTAGACAAAAGATTGAATAACAGTAAGATATGGGACGCTAGGATAGATTACCGCGGCCAAGAAAATATGTTGGAAGTGTCTGCTGGATCAAATGGCAAAGTATCAGGCCATTTGTCATATAAGATAGATTTGACAAAATACCTTCCTGATCAAGTTGTGGTGGGGTTTTCAGCCGCAGCCATTGCGTCAAGCGAGACTCATACACTAATTTCTTGGAACTTCACTAGTGTTATCTCTGAATCAGAAATACAGTCATCTAAGAAGAGGAAAGTTTCATGGAAAGTAGGTGTTTCAGTCGGCTCTGCCGTTTTGGTTGCAGTGATTTTTGTGTCCTTCGCCATTTATGGGTCTAAAAGGCGAAACAAAGAGAAAAATAACGCCATGGAAGAGGAACAGCCGCCGGATATGGATATGGATATGGAAATAGCACTGGATCATGTTCCGCGGAAATTCACTTACGAGGAGCTAACTTCATGTACCACTAATTTCAGCGAGGAAAGAAGACTTGGACAAGGAGGATTTGGGGACGTGTACAAAGGCATTTTGGTGAGATCAGATGAAATAGTTGCAGTGAAGCGCATATCCGCAGGATCAAAGCAAGGGAAAAAGGAATACCTTGCAGAAATAAGCACAATCAATCGTTTGAGGCATCGCAATTTGGTTCAGCTGTTGGGATGGTGCCATGAGAAGGCCCAACTGCTGTTGGTCTACGAATACATGCCTAATGGGAGTCTAGACAGTTTCCTTTTTGGTGAAAGGACAAAAGACCTGGGGTGGAACAGCAGATATAGGATCGCCATTGACATAGCCAATGCGCTCCTTTATCTCCATGAGTTATGGGATGAATGTGTAGTGCACAGAGACATTAAATCCAGCAATGTTTTGCTCGATGCTGAATTCAATGCGAAATTGGGGGACTTTGGATTGGCACGCCTCGTGAAGCATGATCAATGGCTTCAAACCACCAAGATCGCAGGGACTTTGGGGTACCTGGCACCCGAATGTGCGGTTACAGGAATATCTAGCCCAGAGTCAGATGTGTTCAGCTTTGGCGCAGTTGCTTTGGAAATAGCCTGCGGAAGGCCAGTACTAGATCATAGCCTCCAAAGCCCAAAAGTACGACTTGTGGAATGGGTTTGGGAGCTGTATGGTGAAGGCAGGTTATTCGATGCAGCAGACAACAATTTACAGGGAGTGTTTGACAGGGCAGAATTGGAACAGCTGGTGGTGATAGGATTATGGTGCTCTCATCCTGATCCTAGTTCAAGACCCAAAATAAGGCAAGTGCTCCAGCTCTTGAAATTTGAAATGCCTATGCCTCGTCTACCCAGCACACTGCCTAGAGCCACATATTCTCCTCTGGAACAAGGCTTTTTTTCTCGGTCGTCAGATTTTGCTGTTTCTACCGACATAACAACTAGTTCCAGTCAGTTGTCAGAGTCAACGAATTCAAGCATTGCCGTGTCCGGAGGTGGGCCTAGATAGCTTTGGTAATTGGGATATTTGTGCATATATACGTATGAACTTAATGCCACCCACGTCAAGAGTTGCTACTTGTCTGATTAGATTTCTAATAGCCGTAGTCAAATAGCCCTGTTTTTAAGTTCTTAATTCTAGGTTTTGGTTATTTTTCTAGTCCTATCTTATTCTTGTATCCTCGCTTTCCATTTTCACATTTCGTAATGGATGTATTATATGACTCTCTAAGTACTCTCAATCGGTGCTTTTAAGTATGTTTTATGGTTGTTGTATTAATATTCCGGTATGATGCTTATATGTATCTTATCTGCTAACATTTTAGGCACATATGAGTTTTTTTTTTTTTTAATTCTGTTAAAAGACTTGAGTTGGCCCTTTTAGTATGGACTTTAATTCACAACTGGTTGGTTTTCAAATTTTAAAGGAAATAGTCAATTATTCAAATAATTTTATTGGTCTGAATATTACTTAATTTTTATTATCTATAATATAATTTGTTGTTCTCTAATTAAATATTAAGATATTTATAGTAATTTAATTGTTAGTAATTTGTAATTTCAATTGTAGTAAATAAATTGTGTGTGTGTGAAAGAGAGAGTATATATTTTCATAGCAATCGGTTTATTTTCTCCTTTCTTTTGTTGATGTGAGGTCAACCATAATTGTAAGTGATCTCTTAGCTATTTGAGATGATTGTAAAATGTTCAATAAGAGTTGGATTTTTCCTATTTTCATCATGACATCAACATTCTTAAATCGTGTAGACAATTTATATATAACTTCCAAAGAAGCCACTATGATTGAATTCTCATTATCTAATTTGAACATGCAAGCTAATATAGGACATAGTGTTGTGTTAATGTTAAAAAAAACATAGATACATATGGTTTCTTGTTGTAGAGCTCCATGAGTTCCTTTAAATATGCATCTCAATTTTCATTAATGTAACAAGCAAGCACTTAAGGAGCTTAATAACGTTGGTTTGTCCAATAGTTTGATTCTTTCGTCACATTACCCATTGGTCATTGGAATTAGTTGTAATTTTAGTTCTCATGTGACTTAATTATTACCTCATGGAGAGGAAGCAAGAACAATAGATTTACAACCTAAGCTATGATTACAATTAATTTACCATGAGATTGATTTTTTGTTCAATGATGTTTGTATTAGTTTTAGATGTCATTTCAAATGATAATGGCTTATTTTGTCATGACAAATATTATTTTTCCACTCACTTTTTCAAATAGCTCACTCCTCAATATTTTTATTAAGGGTAAATTTACTTTTACTTAAAAATAGAAAAAATGTAGTGTTTAAGGGCCAAACAATTAATATTATTTTTAATTATTTTTAAATGAATTTGATTGATTTTCTTTTATTTATATTTTTAAATCTTCTTAATTTTAGTTGAGAAAAAATATTGAGTCATAATTTTAGTATATTATTACAAAGTTTGAAACATGTTCTATATAAAATATTCACATTTTATTAGTAGGTAAAATATAAGGTTTTTAAAGGTTAAATTCCCACAAGCCCTCAACCTTTCTAATCTAATGACTTAAAAGAGTTTTGGTTGATATATCCATCTTGGCCCATGGAAGTCCTTACACAATCTAACCCTATTGATCAATGGGATTGAAGTAGTGATCAATGTATGTAAATGTCCCCATATATGTATCTCAAAGACTTAATCAAATAGACAATTAAATATGATTAAGAATTTATGTCAAACTAAGATAGATGCCTTATGACCCAAAATTCATGGAAAGAGGTTGTTACACATGAATGTAATAATGCAAACAACCATTATAAAAACTACATCTTTGTAGAAGTGTTACTTTTTGAAGCATTTACACTAAAATATCTTAACCTAGAAAAAATGTTAAGTAATTAAGAATATCAAACGTTAAATAACTAACACTTGCATTAGAAGGAGGTGCGATGATTACATCTATAGAAAATTATGTACAAGCTAACATGCTAGAGAGTACCATTTTGACCTCTATATGTATGAAAGGAGACAAATAGTTTGCAACTCTTTTTAGAATCTCTAAAGCCATTGAAATAAAACATTATGAGATGGAATACAAGTGCCTGATATTTTCTCAGTGCCATGAATCACTATCCTTTGGATTACAAAAATTAAAATAATTTAATATATAAATCCATACAATATAGTTAAAATAATTTTCACATCCTCCAAACCATCAAATTTAGGTCATGAATGGTTCATCTAATTAGCATTGTGATCTATGACTAATAATTGATGTAAGATGGCATCCCCTTCAATATACTAGACTCTTTTTGTATCTTTATCCCTACCTCAATCGACAATTTCTTATTTCTATAAGAATTTTTTATTAATATTATTTGAAAAAGAACTTGAAGATTGCATTTAGATATATTTTTTACTTTAAATCAAGAGCGAAAATATATTTAGATTTTTAATTGCTTAATTTTATTGTCTTATAAATAAAAATAAATTAAATAAAGATCTTAAAGTCAGTGAATCCTCAAAATTAAAAATAACAAAAACCTAATTTTTAATTTTAAGTTAATAAGAAAGAAGATGTGCCCTCAACTACTCATAATCTATTGAAAATGTCGTCTAACTGACTCCCCTTCTTTTATTGTACATGAAAAAAAAATAGAACAATAGAACGCTGAGGAGGTTTCTTAAGGGACTCTACAATGAAAAACATCAAAAGAACAAAGATGCAGAGGGTGATGGTGAGAAAAAAGACAACACTAAGAAGGTACTTTCATTCCATAAATTATTTTCTTGACAACCTTCATACTCATCCCTTTCAGCACAGAAGTATTGCTAGGAGTGCGAGTGTAATTAAAAGCAAAGGGAAAATTATCAAGAAGTTGATCTTATAAAGTAATGTGATTGCAGAAGAGCAGTAATGAGCATGACAAAATGATATGTTGTTGATGGAGGGTTTGAATTTGGTATAATGGACGGCTACACAGGTATGGCCTTCTGGGTAGGAATTTTGCCCCAGGATCCTTGTGAATAAGATTTTTCTGTCAAGTCTGAAGTATAATTGCAAGACTCTGTGAATTTGTCAGGCTTTTTATCTTCAGGGCATGGATATCCATCAAAGTATAATGCAAAGAGGGATTTTGTCAGATGTTAGAGTTGGAAGTGCCCCAGGAGACTGCATGTATGCTAAACATGATGGCAAAGACAAGGAATGTAAAGTAGAATTGATATCATTTTCTTTTCAATGTTCCCTAGTAGCAAATGCACAAGCTCAAACACAACGTATCTCTGACATTTTGGAATTTTTATTACTTCAGAAAAATTCTGAGGGATAGATTCTACTTAAAGAGGGATAGAAATAGTTGAAATTTGGTGGTATTCATATCTGGAAGGGCGTAGAAAGGCCATTCAGAAGAAGCACAACGAAAAAAAAGAGAGAATTCAGAAGCTGCAAGTAAGAGATGTTGTAGCTTTATCGAGCTCGATAGAGAGTGCCTCCAGCTTGGTACCTTCAACACAAGCCATGAGGCCGCTGTGGCATATGAACGTGCTAATTAAATCATATCAAAGTCCTAAATTTTTATATTTGTTTGTTCTCCTTGAACAATTGTAATGACAAATAGGATCCTTGCCACCTCAAACTCTTCAACCATCAATTAAATTTTGATAAACCTTAAATCTATATTTGTTTGCTCTTCTTGAGCAATTATAATGACAAATAAGGTCACAACTAAAGTGAGATCTAATTCATTTTTCTGATAAAAAAATTTTAAATTCAAATATTTGATTAATATATGCGTAACTTTTACAATCAAAACATACAGTTTTATTTTTATTCTAAGCGGTCACCCAAACCACAAATCTATTTTTACAATAGAAATCTTCATTAAAATTATTAAGAATCTTACTGTTATAATTATAATAAGTGCCAACACCTTGAACAACAGTCAAACACTTCATATTTTTCATTGAACATGAACATGGACATACTCCACCCAATTCCGATCTTCAACTAGTGGATATACCGCGTGCACACTTTTCTATATTAACAACCATGAAAACAAATATATATAAAAACTATGATTTTGAAAAAAATAAGATAGATTATTGAAAGACAAGGTCATTAATATTTAAATATGGCATCAAAGTCTTTTTAGAAAATTCTTATGTCTATTAAAATATATTCTAAAAGTCTAAAACTACAATCAATCTAGATCAAACTACCTTTGTACATATTTTGAAAAGAAGGGCCAAACAATAAAAACAAAAAATATGAGAAAGAAGAATTGTGTAGTAATGACTATTTTCACTACACTTTTTAACAATCACTATAATTTAATACTTTGCCTCATAAATAAAACTTTATGTTTTGAATATTTTTGAATATTTATTTTTTCAAATAAGTTCTCCTTAAAAATAAGACTATTTACGCAATGCTTATGTTTTTTTTCCATTAAAAATTATGGCATCTTTTTTCTGAAATTCTCTTTAGATTTAAATAAATAAAAATAAATAATATATATAAATAATTTAAAAAATTAAATATTAACACAGAAGCATAAAGAAGCTCCTATGTTAAATTATTTCCATTTATTACTAAAATATTTCATCATAATTTTATCCATTGTTCTTTGCTTCTAATAATGACCATGGTCTTTATTGGAACCTTATTTTAATGTGTCTTGATTCTCTATGCTATGTTATAATTTTATGCATTTCACCTTATATACCCATTTTTAACAACTAATCTAAGAAATCTCTAGTTGAGTCCTATGTGTTATGTGTTGCCTAAGGATGTTCATTCAAAGTGTTTTAATACTAAAGATTCTTCATAAAGTTGATTTAAGGTATTCTTATACTCAATGACATGTGATATGGCCTTTTCTTAGGTGAAATGAGATTTTTTTTTTTTTTTAAGTTTCAAGGTGTAGTGCCTCTCGTGTTCTGATACTCTGATACTACTTTGGTGTGTGTGTTTTTCTTCAGTTTGATTTCTAGGTATGTTCTAATGCATATTTGATACTCTGTTTGACAACTTTTCTGCCATGTGTTCAGTGTGGTAGATAGTTATGCTTATTTACTTATGATAATTGAACTTATGTGTGGGATACTCATGTTATGATGATGTTACTTTGTGAGTTATTTTAATGATGTGGTGCCTAGACTCTGTTTACTGTATTTGGTTCGGGTGAAGGAGACGGGGTGGCATCGCTCATCTGTGAGCACCCTGCCTCACCATAACTCTCCTTCACAATGTGTTTAACTATGAATTATTTGCATAAGTATATGTTGTTCGACATTTTGTGTTATGCAAGAATGTAGGTACCAAGTGTCGAATGCACCCGCATTGTCAGGTCTAAGCACATCCTACAAACCCAATGATGTGGTTAGGGAGTTGGTAAGAAAGTACCCCCACCTATGTTAGTGGTTGGTCCAGGGATTGTTCATGTCATGTTCATACTTCGTTCATGTGGGCATAGTTGCTAATTAAATTATTTTATTTCATGAGTTTTATAAGTGTGTTTATGGCTTGGTCTAGTGCTTTATGATTTAAATTAAATGCTAGTCTATGGTCAAAAATATTAAATTAATGAAAGGTTCAATATTGCTTATGATATTAATACTTTGGAAAATTATGGTGTACATTAGCACTTTTATTGTTATTTTAAAATGTGAAGCTATCATTTAATTTAAATCATTAAATTAAATAAATAGTTATATAAATTATTAGGGTTTATTTTTAAAAGAAATAAAGTTAAGGAAATCATTATCTTATTTGTTTTAATTAGAAAAAGGTGATTTAATAAAATAAAATTTAAAATTCAATTATAATTAAGTGAAACGTTGTTTAAAATTATTATTAATTAATTTATTTTTTTAAAATAATTTTATTAAAATGAAATTAAAATATTTTAAAGGCATATTCTTTTTTGGTGTAAATTAATTATGGAAGATTCTTCTTTCAAAATTGGAAAATGGCAAAAATGGTGGGTTAAGTGGAATTTGCATGGGAAAGTTGTCAGAAAATTTATGACAACTTCTAATTTGGCTTTTTTGGAAAAAATGTATTTCCAAATATTGTTTTTTCAAAAAAGCAAGAGGGAGGAAATGAAAAAATTTAAAAAAATGTCTGCAACTCAAAAAATTGTTGAAAATTTTTCTGACGATTAGTAATCTATGTGGTTTTTCATTGATTGGATCTGCAAAGATTTGATATATGGCTTTCACTAGCTTTTGTTGTTGAATTCATTATTGTTGGGGTTTTGAATCTCCAAATTACAGAAGATTGTAGCTAGTTGTAGTCGCACATCATTTTGTCCTCGAATCGAGCTTTGCGTAGGACTCTGGGTAATTCAAATTTCATAATTTGATCTCTGTAGATTTAGTTTTTAAAAAGGAGAAGTGAAATTTTGTTTGAAAGAGAAAATTATATATATATGTGTGTGTGTGTGTGTATTTTGTGCATATATTCAGTTTATTTTGTGCTTCAATTGCAATAGCATTATAGGAATTGATATATATTTATTTCAGTATTTATATACATATATGTATATATGTATATATGTGTATATATATTTATATATATATATATAGTGTGTATATGCAGGAAATGTGAGCAAATAATGAAAAATAAAAATAAGTTATTCTCTAGAAAATATATATATATAAAGGGGGAAAATGTTATTTGTAAATTTTGTTTGAAAATGTCTTTAAATTTAAGTTGTATTTAGAATCTAAGGAAAATGAAATTTCTGATTTGAAATATACTATAGAATTTGATTTCATTATTTTCCATTCAAACTGTACTATGATATATTAGAATAGTTGTTTAAAATAAATAAATATTATAATCATATTTTTGAACTTAGAAGATTAATATCTTAAATCTGCTTTTTCCTTTGAGCTGGTTTTTAAAGTAAAGAGTAGATTTCCAGTATCTTAGAAAAAACAGAATTTAGAACATTTTGTGTAGAAAAGATTTAAAATCAGAAAATAAAATATAGTTAAAAAAATTGAAATTAGTGAATGATTTATAATTGGTTTTTAATAAATTTAGTTAGTATCTTTTTCTTTTTTTTAAAGTTTATTTTATTATGTTTAGATAAATCATGGAATTATCATTGTTGCTCTTTAATTAGCTTTTTAGCAAGTTTATAGACTTGGATATTTAATAAATGAATTATTTAAGTGTAGGAAGATATTTATTAAATTGATTATTGTGCTTGGGATAAATAGAAGTATTAGTGAATTTCCTTGTACTTTGATTTTTAATTGATGAAAATGGTTATTTGATTGAGAATTGGATGATTTATTATTTAAATTCCTTATAGTTAATAATATGGTGTTATTTAATTGGATGTGATATTTTACTTTGTTTTTGTATGGATTAGCGTTATCTCTGAGGTTAGGGAAAGTGTGAATGCATTTATATAGTTGCATCTTTTTGGTTCATGTTGATAACATGTGGAAATTTGTGGGTGGTACCCTGTTATGAGTTATGATTCTTTTGGTTGAACATTGTGGTACCCATTTCTTGGTTTTGCTTTTAGGGCAACCATAGGGGAGAGTGGCTCTTCTTGGGGCCAGTGTACAAGTGGTCACCCTTGAAAGAGTTTCCCTGGAATTAAGTGGAAACCTAATTAATGTACTTAGTGGGTTGGGTTAGTTATCACATAACAAGATAAAAATATACACCTCACCCTTGTCATTAGCGCTCCCAAAGGCTAATGACGGGTGGGAATACCTAGTCGATAAGGTCACTACCTTGTCTTCACGAAAGGTAGATGGCTTTGCATGAGTTACCCTATGGGGCGGCACCTTGAAATAGGATGTTTGGTTGACCATAGATGGAGGTGGCTCCTAGAATATAGGTAGTCTAGTGAATCCATGAAGGCCATGTGATGACACTCTCTCATTATGCCCCTTTTTTTCCCTTGTTCTTGTGCCTCTGGAGTTGTTTTAGTTGTTTATTTACTATTGATGTTTATGTTGTTCGTGGGCTTGAGTATTGTGATGTCTGTCCTTTATGTTTGAGTTTGTGGCTGAGGGTTCTTTCTTATTCACTCCTTGCACA
>VDFB02269336.1:0-72785 GCA_007258455.2 Sequoia sempervirens | reverse complement strand
ATACAAGCTATGAGAGTGAACTCATCCTCCATTCTACTAGAGAGCTCATCTGCACTTGCTGAAGCTGCTGTCTGCTTCTTGCCTTTCTTCCTTTGCGGGCAATCGCTGACATAGTGGCCAAACTCGTGACAGCCATAGCACTTGACTTTAGATAGGTCCTTCTTCTTCTCACCTTGTGGATTTGATCCTTTACTAGACCCCTTCTTTGCTTTCCCTTTTCCTGCAAGGGCAACGTTCTCCTGTTCCGCTTCACTTTTCTGACTCTTGCTGCTGGTACCACTGACAAGACTGAGTCTAAGCTCCTCCTGAGTGAAGTCACTCCAAAGTCGATCCCAACTTGGCAAGGTGTCTCGTCCATTAATAACTTGAACAAAGACATCCCACTGCTTAGTAAACCCATTTAGGGCTATCCGCACTAGCTCGCCATCACCTAGATTATCTCCAACAGCAGCCAACTCATCCTTGACAAGTCTGAGTCTGGTGAGGTAACTTGTCACGTCCTCTCCCTTGTTCATCCGAGTAGTCCTCAACTTTTCTCTGAGAATCAGCTTCCGGTTAGTGGTAGCATTCTGGTACAGATTCAGAATGGCATCCTACATCTTCTTCGCTGTATCTAACTCTGCGACATGTGGAACAATATGATCCTTGACACCATCAAGAATCATCCTCCTCGCTTTGGCATCTTCCTTCTTATATGCTAAGAGCTGTGCTGGATCTGTAGGTACAGGTACAACACTGGTCACATATTCCTTGATCCCATTCTCTTCCAACAACAAAGAAATTCTGGCTTTCCAGACACCAAAATTTGAGGCTCCATCCAATCTGTCATGATCTCTTAAACCTGCTGAGGCCATCTCAAAAGATAAAGGAAAACAAATAATAATAATTCTGAAGAGGCAGGATCTTTCCTTCCTTTGTTAAGCCTTATCTGCCCTCAGATCAGCTCTGATACCATGTGAAAATTCTATTGCAGTTACTGATTATTAATCTCCTATCTAATACATAGATTATTTGACTCTGAAAATTAATTCTCAGCAAATATCGAAAAATAACACAACCGCAACTTCACCAATAAAAACTCACAAGAATAGAGAAGAAAACATTCACAATAATGAACACAATATTTTTGAACAAATTGTCCGTGGAAACCCCGGCGGGAAACCACTCACCTAGACATGAGAGAAATTATATTAAACTTCAGCAAATTAAGGAATACATAAACTGCTTGCCTCTTACTGGCAGAGCTTTGGTAATATTCTTCCCTCAATTTCTCCTACTGAAACTCCACAGCTGCTATCCCCAACGCTATCACTGCGCCCTTGCTAACACTGCAAGACTATTTGCTCTCACTGCAAATTTACTACTTGCTAACACTGCAAGTCTTTCTCAAGTATCTCTACTTGCTATCACTGCAAGTCTACTTGTTGTTGTGTTCTCCAATTGCCCATTGATCCCCTTTTATACTTTTCTCATTGGAAACCCAATGGCCATGATTTAATCTCAATCAATGGCTAAGATTAAATAGACTCTAAAACCCCTAACTAACTGGATTCTAGAAGTCTCTAGGAGAATCAATTTATTTAATTAATAATTATCTAGACAACTCAGCCCTTTTCTGGAGGTTTCTAGAAAATAATTAAATAATTAAATGACACTTCTAGACAATGGAGACACCTGTCCAAGCTACATAAATTAACAGATTTTATAGCAGAAAATTTGTGAGAGAAGAGCAAGTGCTTTAAGTGAAATCATGGTGATTTATTGAGCAGGTTCTATGAAAATTTTATAACAGAAAATTTGTGAGAGAAGAGCAAGTGCTTTAAGTGAAATCATGGTGATTTATTGAGCAGGTCCTATGAAGAATTTATTGCAGATTTGTGAGCATCTTTCGAAGATTGTATTGCAGATCTGAGTGGAGGTTTGAGAGCAGAGGTTCAAGGAAGATTTGTGTGAAGAAGCAGGCAGATTTTTGTTGAAGTCCTTGAAGCAATCTAGGGCAGATCCAACAAAATTATAATCACTTTGTATTTTGAAGGTTGTGTTGGGTGAAAATTATGTAATCAACTTTTCAATAGATTACACAACTTGGACTTCAGCCACAGCTATGTGAGATGTGAATCTCTCCTCTCGGAAAGGGGAGGCGCCCTTCTTACTGCTAAGAGAAACAATAGTAAATCACACAAGTAATTACAAAATGTACATGAAATTCACGGAGTGGGGGGGGTGTGTTACATTCATCCTTCTCTCTTTTTTCAGAGAAGATATTTACAATGCTTCACGTGTTGGAAGTTCCGAATTCTTGATAACTTGAAATGAACAACTAGCAGTAATGCCAATATCTCTATCTCGTCAAAGCGAAGCGTAGAGATACCAGAAGTAATTAACAAACAAATAAATTAAAAAGGGAAAGCTCACGAAGGCACAAAGTCGTTCCGTAGCTTTATCAATGTTGGATCTACGTAAACATACCGTTTGCTACGTTAGAAGCACAAAGTCTTCTTAGACGCAACAATTCTTCGAACAGCATGAACGATTACAAGCACAAAGTCTTGTAGATCATCCAACAAGAATGTCAATGAGCACGAATGATTACAAGCACAAAGTCTTGTAGATCCTTCGACAAAGTATCCAAGAGTATGAATAATTACAAGCACAAAGTCTTGTAGATTATTCAACAAGAACATGCAAGAGCTTGAATGATTATAAGCACAAAGTCTTATAGATCATTCAACCAATGATAAAAGAAATACAATGCAATCTAAATAACAAATGTAACACAAAGTTTACATCAACTACTTAGAGTCTTTCAGATTCCTCGAACTAATCACTACCAAATCAAATCAACTTACAAAAGTATTGAATCCAACACAAAGTCTGGCTTGCAATCCTTTTCTTTATTGATTGAATCTCATTCACAAAGTATGAACGCAAAGTTTCACAAGTTTGCTTACAAAAGGGCAGGACTTCGTTGCAAAAGGCTAAAAGATAAATTACAATGAAAAATCCCTCACATTATATAGAAAGAGGGATGAGCAAAAGAAGGAAAGAGATTGAGAAAATCAGGGAGAGTTAGGTGAGCGATTTTAGGAAATCTCACCTAACTTTGACCAAAGTCAAAGTGTAATTTGTTTTGAAAATGTTACATCTTTGGACTTGGTGTAATTACAATTTACAAAATGACATTCGAAAATGTCGAGAAATATTTACAAGATGCATAAAGGGATGCACCGGAAATGTCTAACACTGGAGAATAGGGGGCCGCTTCACGTCTCTTTGCATTGGGCACGGAAGTCTTCAAATTTCCTCCTAGTCTCCTGCACGAACTTCTCATCTAGACCAATGGTGTAATCCACAATGGTGTGAATTCTCGTGATCGATCTCATGGCAGATGAGTGAACCTTTTTGCACCTGTCAAGATGCGTCTTCAGGTTGTCCAATGTGAGCCTTGTATCACAAATGATGTTCAGCGAAGCTTCTGAGAAGTCTGAACTGTCGATCAAATTCGTGATGGCTTCCTTGAAGATCAGGGATATTTCTGCGGCCGGTAGGAAGATACGATTGTCCTCAAGAAGTTGACCAGGCAACTCTCTGATACTTTTGTCAAGAATGTTGCGATGCCCGTCGACATCTTCCTGTACTTGGTGAAGATCTTCAATGAGGGATTGAACCACTTGAATCCTGTGTTTCAGTGATTCTTTTACCTCTACAAACTTTTCTTTGTCGGGAATTACCCCAACCTCCACCAATTTGCTGAGCTTTACCTGTTTCATTTCTGACCATGACAACAAGCATTTTTCCATGTCTCTGCGCTCCTGGGAAAGTACGCCCTTTTCTTTGTCAAGCTCTGTGGTGAGCTTGGCTAACATGGTGGTTTTCTCATCCGCAGCCAAAATTATCTGAGATCCGTGTTCGATGATCTTTTCAACAAAGTCATACAAATTTTGAGGCTAATTTCCTCTTTCGGATACCGGGTCTTCAATACTCTACCAATCGCCGTTGTGCATTACTTAGCATAACCGGTAAGTCTCTTTGCATAACAGCATAAATGCTCATCGCTTGTACATGTTACGGTAGATTGCTCACCATCCAAATTCCGCCAAGATATCCAAAGGACGGCGATCGGCTTTTGCACTTTCATGGTAACCTTGCCAAGCTGGACTCCTTTGTTACCGTAGTCCTCCATATTGACATCACCTTCTGATTCGGTGGTATGCCAATTTTCAGCATACTTGTACGTGACTTATCAACATTCACCGAAAGTATACTTTTGCCTCTTCTTCCTTCATTTTGAAGAACTATCTCTTCAAGGCCGAGCTCCTCCGAGAAATCATTTGCTTTTACTACACTTGAGATATTAGCCAAGGAGGAAGAAAAGAAGGTGAACTTCTGGATTTCATCACAAAGTCACGCCATTACCACCTCATTGCTATTATTACATCCTCGAACTCACCATTGGTATCGCGGATAATTTGAGAAGTGTTTGTCATCATCGCCCAGAGTTGACATTACTGAGCTGATCAACGATGACTATCTGGCGAAACCATTGAATTCGTTTCTTAGAAGATATCATACGTTGGCGAAGACAAGCTAGGAATGGACGATGGTGGGCTTGACAGTATATCAACCGTATGGATGCTTGTCACTGAAGGAGTATCAAGCTGGGTTGATGCTGCAGGGATAGGGGATATCTCGGCTGCAGGAATGCTTTTGGTAGGAATAGGTGACGAAGGAACAGGAGGTGGAGGAGTTCTTGACTCAAGAGGGGTATGAGGAACGTTTGAAGTCACGGGCGATGATGTTCTGTGGATTTCCTCAACTACATTCTCGGGAGGAGAAGTAGTTATTTCTTCATCATGCTCGGGTTCCTGATCACCCTCTTGTCTCCGAATCAGTTCACCCGCTGGCCTTCGTGATCCTTTTCTTCGTAATCTTCATCGACATTCTTGCCCGCTGTAAACCCTTCGACGGAAGTCCGCCGAATCTTCATCTTCAGCGGATTGGTCGCTTGAAGTATCTTCTTCATCGAAATCTACCTCCTCTAGAATGGGCTTTTTACCCTTAGAGCGAGATGGATGAGATTCCGTCGTTTCTGTCTCTTGGACAGCCTGGGTATCTTTCTTACCAACAGTGAACTTGATCCTAGGGCCTCTCCGTGAAGAAGTGGGAACGGCCGCTGATTTGTTTTTGTCGCGGAGTTCTTGCTGTTGGCGTGCTTCTGCCTCAGACTCTTCTCCTTCTGAGTCTATCCTGAAACTTTTCATTGTATGACCATGTTTGTGTAACCATTCTTCTGTGTTGGCTAAGATTGGTCTCAGCCTTTCTCTCATGCTGGTGACCTCTTTTCTAGACCACTGTATTGCAGGCAACGGCCTCTTAGCAATGCCTTGCTCATCATAGACAGTGTTCATGATATCACCTGGATCCTCAAAATCCTCTGGTAGGTCAGCGATACCAAGATCTCTAATTTGTTGAACTGTCAATCTGCAATAGTCCATTTTGCGAATGGCTTCTTCTATCTCGCGAATCCGCTTCAGATGTCTTCAAAACGGCATTCGTGTTGGTGACCTTTTGCAACTTCTTTCCTCGACATCCAGAGGTCAAAATCAAACTCCATATACCCAGGGTTTTGATGGTCGATCTCAGAGATCTCAAAGATAGACATGCACTTAGCTTTTTGTGCAAATTTTGATAGTATATCCGCCGATGGTCACAGAACTTGAATCCACGCCAGGGTTGTTTCTTCGCTCTTTCAGATTGATATCATCTCACCAAGATGTTTATGAGGTTCCACTTATCCGGGCGATAACGTAGCATGTAGGGACAACCGGTGTAACAACCTACTCTCAAGTGAGTAAATGTTGGGAATTGGAGAAAAATACATCCAACTTTACTTACCACCTTATAAGCCTCATCAGACACTCTTCTTCTTTCCAGAGCTGGATCAAAGTTGAAGAGTAAGGGCGCAAAGAAAGCATCAGTGACCCGTCTGAAATGATGAAAACTCTCCTTTAGCTCCAACTGATAGAAATATTTGTACACAGGCACCATCATTCGAGTCCCCTTTGTAGATAGACCTGGGAATTGTCTCGTACCGTTGTAAGCTGCGCATAATTGCAAGCAGTCATGGTGAACTTCAATGTAGAAGGAGCATTAATCAATCAGCCAGGTATCTCATCACCGACGAGCTTATTCTGCAAATAATATGCACCTTTGCCTCTTTATGATCCTCATGTACTCATACATCCAACGTGAAAGGTGGATGATTCCGCAAACCTTCACTCACAAACGTGATCATATCCTTGACGCCATCTTTGAAGTCGCTTCTCAGGAGTCCTTTCGGCCATCTAGAAACAGACGATCTAGGCTTTTTGAGCCATTGAGTATTTATCAACTGTTTGGCTTTATTGGGATCAGCATCAAAGATCTCCTGTGCTTTTGATATAGAAATGTCAATATATTTCTCCATGTGAGGAACCTTGAAGACGATGTCAAAGAAATCGGGGTCGAGTCTCAGAATCTCGTGCCCGGAAGAGTCGATCACACTTCTGCTTTCTCGGATGTAATGAGACGCAACTTGAAGAACAAACTCAGTATTGTGCGCAACTGTGGGGAACATCGCCACCAAGTGGAGATTGTTGTGTACGATTGCCCTGATTGAATCAGGGAGAGGCTTCGTCTCTGTCAACTTTGCGAAGTCAACCAAGTCTTGAAGGCCAGCTTCTGTATCCTTTATTTCTTCAACTTTCGAAAGCACCATAGTTGGCGGATAAACGCCTTGATATTTGTACTTCATCTTGCTTTTTGCTTTCGAAGAAGGAGGCTTCATAGCAGTCATCAAAAGAAACTGGAACACTGAGCACTCTTGACTTGACGATCTTTGAGAGTAGACTGCAATCCGTCTAGCCAGAACAAACACCAATTGTTAGGGGACATAGGAAAGCGTGAAATGAGCATGAGGGCGGAAAAGCATGGAGCGGATGGCGAAGCACGCAAAACGATGCACGAATGCGGAAAAATGAAGCTCAGGAATGCACTGGTCAAAAATGAAGTTCATTTGGAAAGATCTAGGAAAAGACTAAAAAAAGTGTAAGGGCGCTAAAATTCAGCGCCCTTACATTCTGAGAAAAATTGCTTTTGGTGTAAGGGCGCTAAATTTTAGCGCCCTTACACTTTCCAGTGTTAGGCAATTTTGGTTAACTTTGAAATGTCATGGCGCTTAATTTTAGCGCTTTTGCAATTTTGGCAATTTTTTGAAGATGTAAATGCAGTGAGGAATGGCGAAGGCGCTTGAGCTTTAGCAAAGGCAATGTTTGGTTAACTTTGAAAGCTTTCGAAATCATCTCCATCCTATTACATTTTCATTCAAAGGTCAAAGGAATTCTTTTTCACAATGGCGAATCTTTCCAATGTTTACCAAAACGAATGAAGAACTTTTGACAAAGATATCTCAACATGAACATGGCGGGTAGATAGAAGTTATCAAGTGATAATGCGCACAGAGGAGAAAGGTAGAAAGAAATGCGTATGAAAGATAAGGGAAGAAACGCGTATGGGAAGAAATAAACGCGAATGTGTAGGGTGAGAAAATAGAAATGAAAGAAGGAATGAGCATCGAAATGAACACGCACAGAGGAGAAAGATGCATTTAAAATAATGAATGAGGGTTCCATCGCGTATGAAGGAGAAGAAAAACGCGAATGAAGAAGGGAGGACGTGAATGGAAAGAACAAAAACGAATATAATGAAAGACGTGAATGTAAGAAACAAAAACGCGTATGCTAATCATGGACATATACAAATGAAAAGACAAAACCAAATGAAAGTCTTACCAGGGCAAAACGCGAAGCTTGTTGAAAAGAAGAATGGCGAAACTCCAAAAAACGTGATTTGCAGTTTAAGTGCAATTCGCCCAGCAAGAGAGAAAAGAGGACAAAATGAAAAGCAAACAATAAAATGGCGAACTCATTCACTTAATTGCAAATGAAAATTAAAAACCTAACTCAAGTCGTGCAATAAATTTAGGCACGAAAAGTGGCACGATTGACGAAAAACGCGAAAACGTGAAGAAACGCAGAGGCATGAAAAAAGTTTGTGTCGAAAGAAATGTAATGGCGCTAAAATTTAGCCTTACATTTTTTGGAAATTCATCGCGATGTAGGCGCTAAATTTTAGCCATTACATTTCCATTTAGCCAAATTTTTGAATTCTCTCAGAGCGCAATTTTTCAAGTTACTGCATTTTTCGCAATTTGCAAAGTACGAACAGTGAAACGTCGCGAAAGATCTCGTTTCGAAGGTCTTTGCGAGGCGAACAAGGGGGAATGCTCGAATTGACTATTCGAGACTTGGGAACGCATTTCGAGGTGGCTTGAAAATCACTCCGTTATGCGTACTTGAACTTCACGAATCCTAGGAAATGGACAAGTTTCGTAGGGGGGTTATCCGTGGAACGAGCGCTGCTAGATTCCGTGATAATAGGTTGGTGCCTCCTTATTTGAAAGATCTAGAGGTTGGAGCCTCACTCAAAGAGATTGGTGTCTCTTGCTTAGTTGGTGTCAGTGGAGGGGATTGGTGTTGTAATGTCCCCTTCTCATCAGTAATTTGTTCTATCACTCATCAGCCTATTCCGGAAGCCTGTAGGCTTGTTTGAGGTAAAATTAGGGTTTCCATTTCGGAGGTTCTTTGGCATTTCCAGAGAGTTTACTATTTATAGTAAATTCTAATTTTGGCAGTATGAAGTTTGTGTGCTTTTAGTTCTTCATTTTCAGTTGGAGCAATTATTTGCAATTCATGTCTAACTTCTAAAGGCTTTTTTATGATGGATAAAGGCATTAAGGTTATAATTTGCAGTTGACCCCTTGGCCTAGGAAGACAACTTAAGTTGTGTTAAAAGAGGGACTTGGAAGGGGTATGCTATCATAAAGGTGATTTAATTATTAATGAAGATAAAAGCCTTGAGAAATAAAGTGGACGCCTTTTTGAGGAAGTTATTATTTTAAAATAAAGATTTTATGTTGCCTTGTAAAGTGGACGCCTTTTTGTGAAGATGAAAGGTCTTTTGGAATTTTGAAAGGTCTTTGGTGTCTATTGGCGTACCTTCTGAGAATTTGATGAGTCTTTTGATCTTTTATAAAATGGAAGCTTTGCTCCAGCGTTATCATCCATTCATGTTATCATACTGTTATGTTGTCGGAATGACAATTGAAACCTTGCTTCGAGGATGCTACCTCCTAGCCATTAACCAATTTCGTGTTTGAAACACAACACCTAGTTGGAATTTGCTGCTTCTCATCCAGAGTAGCAGATTTGTGCTCAACAGTTGAAGTTATGATGAATTTTCCAGATTTTGAAGTTGCTGATGCATCTACAGCTGAAAGTGAATTTTGTTAGCAGCTCTTGGAATAAAATTCATTTGGTTCTGGGTACTTTTGCATTGCATTTGTTTGCCAAGGGCGCCCCTTCCCTCCAAGTTTGAGATTTTATTTTGGAGTCCCTAATTTTTAAAGGCAAAATCACCCCTTCTCAAGGCCGTACCATTTAGCTTGCATTGGAAAGTGTGCCAGAAATTAACGACCAAGTTTTGTTGCTGTTTCTTCATCCTAGCATGGTCTCCTACCTCCCAAAAGTCAATTGCATTCAGTCTCATTCGATTTGGAGGTGAAATGAGTGAGTTATGAATATTTTATTGATTTCCAGTTTGCTGATAAGAAATTCCAGAACTCAAGTTTTTATATCAGATTCATATGTTTTCTGTTTTGGTCATAATTCTATCATTGGAAAAGCAAAAGAACATCATAGAACTTATTCTTCTCTTCTAGTCTTATTTCTCTATCATTGTAATACTTGTTTTTGCAGTCATTTGAATTGTAAGGTTGTGATTTAGTACTACTAATCCAACCCATGTTATTGCTGCAACTACTTGTTTTATTTCTTATTAATTACCCCTAGATGGTTTACCACCAGTGTGGAGAAAGAACTTGTTATATCTTTGTACCCACTCTCACGTGGTGAATTCCCACTATTCAGTGGATGCCTGCCGCAGCGGATGAATTAGTTTTGGTATTGTAATGTTTTCCCCCCACTGTTCAAGTGGTAGCGTGGAAATTCTCATGGCTGGTTATCCGCCTACTAGTTTTCAATTTTAAATAATCACTCCATCATATGTTAGCACCTAGCCCTCAATGGGATCTTGAGTGCACATTCTTGACGTTGAGTAGTTTCTTTCAAGCACTGTTCTTTAATTTCTCTGCCATATGACAACACCTATCCATCATTTGGATTGAGTGTGCATTCTTGGCGTCGAGTTCCTTTTAAGCTTGGTTTTCAGTTTGATGCTAATGCTAATCCAGTGGGCTATTGCTGGTTTATGTTGTGTACTTCCTTTGAAAAAATTGGTTAGCATATTTTAGGTGTCTCCAATGGGTTGGTGCCTATGAAGTTGTAAGAAGTTTCCTATAAAAGCAATATTTTGCCATGGTTTTCTCTTGCAAATATTTCCCCATAAAATCATCATGTATTCATCTTGTGTTCTCTATTGTTAGATATTGGTTGTGTGGATACTAAGATCATTGCTTTATGATTGCTAAAGTTATAAATTGTAAAAGTCAGTCTTATATTGCTTCAGCCCCCCTCTCAGTATAAGAGTGTGTGTTTGTGTGTTTCTTTGAAAAGAACATGTTAATCCATCTAAAATATTCTAGAGCAGAGGGAAATTGAATGAGTACAATATGTAATGGGTATACAAGGTCAAGTTGAAGCTATCTCCCATTTTGATAAACATGTAGTAATTATGCATCTAACTAATACTTATGACATAAGAAGGCTCCCATTAATGACTTATTAATGCCAACAGAAGAAACAATATCCAACCACATCCAAAATACGAAGCATGTTTTACTACGGAATGTAATTCACGTACTACGTACTACTGGCAAACTAGTCATGTGCAGAACATAGAAGAGAACAGTAAACTAGAAAGATATCATGTTTGAACACCAGAAGTTTTATTCATTATCAAAAATATCATGTACAATCACAAAGTATCAACAATGCTTAATAATATAACCATCGGCACATAACTATCTCCCGACTACCACAACAGACTACATATAACGTTCGGCGGTGGTTAGATAACCAACCGACACGACATTCCATAACAACATTAATATTAACATTAATCTGGACTTGATTACCCGAAAGTACATGACATGTATTATTCTAACTATAGTTTTATTAGCAATTGGCCGACTACGACCAAGGCCGACTACGACCAAGGCCGACTACGACCAAGGCCGACTACGACCGACAACAAAGTAAAGATATACTACTAACATCATCCCCCCTTACAAAGAAGTCGTCTTCCAGATGACAAAACAACACCAGGGAATGAATGTCATAACAAAATTAATGAGGGGGAAGTGAGGACGTCCCTGGATGTATAGATGATGCTAGCGTAGTTGAGGAATGCTCTGCCCGCAGTCGCCTCACTTCATCTGTGCGTGTGCGGAGCTGGCGATCAACAAGTATCTCCCTCTCCCTGGCGGCCTTCACCATACGAGCTGCGTTCATCAATTGGTCTTTAGTTTTGGCTGCCTCTGCGCTCTTGGCCCTCTTCTTCTCGCAAGTCTTGCAGGATAATGAAATGGCGGGCTAGTAACTTGGGCATGCGATTCAGGAGGTGATTCACTTCGTCGTTTACTTCCAATCGATCACAGATGACTTCCTCAGGGATCTCCCGTATGTGGGATTCCCTATGCACGTGGTCACGTAAGGATATTTTCCACAAATTGACCAGATCTTCTGTCAATGAGTCTTCCCGTTCCTCATTAGCATTTACAGGTTCTTCCGCTAGTTGACCCATTATGCTGCCATAATGAAGGATGCCCTAGTCCGTTCAGGCAACGGCACCAAATGTTTTCCTACGGAATGTAATTCAAGTACTATGTACTACTGGCAAACTAGTCATGTGCAAGACATAGAACAGAACAGTAAACTAGAAAGATATCATGTTTGAACACCAAAAGCTTTATTCATTATCAGAAATATCATGTACAATCACAGAGTATCAACAGTGCTTAACAATATAACCATCGGCACATAATTATCTCCCGACTACCACAACAGACTACATATAACGTTCGGCGGTGGTTAGATAACCAACCGACACGACGTTCCATAACAACATTAACATTAACATTAATCTGGACTTGATTACCCAAAAGTACATGACATGTTGAAATATGCCAACCAATTTTTTTCTTGAATTATCATAACACAAACCAGCACTAGTCAACTGGATTAGCGTTAGCATCAAACTGAAAACCAAGCTTAAAAGAAACTCAACGCCAAGAATGCACACTCAATCCCAATGAAGGAAAGGTGTTGTCATATGGCGGAGCAACTAATGAACAATACTTGAATTGAAACAAACTCAACGTCAAGAATGTGCACTCAAGATCCCATTGAGGGCGAGGTGCTAACATATGACGGAGTGATTAATTGAAAACTGAAACAATAGGCGGATAACCAGCCATGAGAATTTCCACGCTACCACTTGAACAGTGGGGGGAAAACATTACAATACAAAACTAATTCATCCGCTGCGGCGGGCATCCACTTATGAATGGGAATTCGCCACTTTACAGTGGGTGACTAAAGAGAGATTAATTGTTCTTTCTCCACACTGGCGGTAAACCATCCAGGGGTTACAAATGTATGAAATTATAACAAGTAATTGCAGCAATAACAATGGTTGGATTAGTACTACTAAATCTCAACCTTACAATCAAGGAATCTGCAAATACAAGTATTACAATGATAGAGAATAATGCTAAGATGTAAAGAATGAATGCTTTACAATGTTTATCCCTCAAATGATGAAGTAAAGGCCAAAAACAGCAAACTAATGCAATCTGATATAAAAATCTGAGTTCTGGAAATTCTGATCAGCAAATAGAAAACACCATGAAATGCTCATAACTTCATCAATATACCTTCAAATTGACTGAAACCTTTTGCAAAGGCTCTCTAGGAGTATGGCGCCCAAGAACAAGTCATAAAACAGCATCAAATCCTCCACATTTATTTGGCACGAATCCCAATGTTCTCTAAGAAGGTACGACCTGGCTGGAAGGGCGATTTTGCTCTTAAAAATCAGGTTCTTTGAATTTAAGTCTCATCTTCTATGAGAAGGGTCGCCCAATGTCAACAATCACATAGCACAAATACCCAGAATGAAATAAAATTTACTCACAAAGCTGTATACAAAATTCACTTTCAGCTGTAGATGAACCAGCAACTCAAAAATGATAATAAACTCCAAAATTCTTCAACAATAGGCTCAATCTGCTAGTCTGGATGAGAAGCAGCAATAAAACCAATTAGGTGTTGTCTTTCAAACACGAAATTGATTGGAATCTAGGAGGTAAGCATCCCTCGAAGAAAAATCACAATGTCATTTCGACAGCATAACTTTAGCAATTAACAATGGATAATCAGCTCTTCAAACAGCAGCAATATATAAGCTTTAGTTGGCAAATGAAGCAACAAGAACTCTTCAAATTCCAAGAAGTTGAATCACTTCAACTTCCAAAAGGGACGCCACCTTTTTGCCTTTTACTTTTTGAAATAATAAAATATCATTCAACTTCCCTTTTAGGCATCCATTTCATATTGCAACAATAAAGCATTTATTAAATAATTAAATGCTCACTTGACCCTTTATGTCCCCTTCTTTAAAACAACTTGAAGTCATCAAGCCTAGGCGGAACAACTTCAAGACATGAAAATTGACCAAGTCCAAACTCACCCAAGGAGATAACCAAATACAATGCCCAAGCTGCAATCGATGAATTTAAAATAGCAACCTGACAAATGCCAAACTGAACCAAGTTGATGATGATGCTTCTGCCAAAAATGAACTTACTAAAAATAGTAAATGCCAAAAATAGTAAGTTAACTTCAAAACCATCAGAAAGCCTAAACTGAACATTGAACTGCAAAGGATTGAATTGCTACTAGATAGATACTGCCAAAAGATAGACTTGCTAAAAATAGCAAACTGCTATAAATAGTAAGTCTGCACAACATCCTCTGAACGCCAACTAAGCAGTATCTGAAAGAGGAAACCCTAGTTTTATACTTCAGCTTAGCCTACGGATTTCCGGAAATAGGCTAAATCCAAAAGAAGAGTGTATGGCCAAAATGGGGACATTACACATGTATTATTCTAACTATAGTTTTATTAGCAATTGGCCGACTACGACCAAGGCCGACTACAGCCGACAACAAAGTAAAGATATACTACTAACAAAGCACAATATAATCAATGATAGAAATAGTTTCCTACAAATGAAACATCACAAACATAGGCTAATACTTCATATAAGATAGATGTAATCTTATAAAGCACTAAGTGTTGTCATATGCATTGCATCGTAAGAGTATAGTTGTAATCCATCAATATCTTATTCTATACCTATCATTTGCTAACTTGTAATTACAATAAAAATTTCCTCACATGAGAGTACAATTGCACTAAGCCTAACCACTATATGTCATGACAAAAATGGAACTCACTAGAAATTAATTTTTCTTTGAAAATAAATAATTCCTTTATATCTTATGTTTCAAGAATTGTATTTGAAGGGGTGTGAAAGTAAATGATATGTACCAATTCTATCCCTCCTCTTGCTTTAAGAATATCACAAATGTCCTTGTGTCTACATCGGCGAGCATTTGATAGTGGCTGCCAAATTACTCAAAGAAATTAATATAGGTAGTCACATAACCAATTAGAGTAATCTATAAAAACCCAAAAAAATAGTCAAAGAGACATGCAATAAAACATTTAAAGGAAATGCATTTGATAAATGATATAGAATTGAAGAATATATCTTAAAATAATAAATGGGTTATTCTAAGTGTAAGCAAGGGCAATTAACTAATAACAAGGAGTTGTATTCAAGTTAGTTATTTGTTTAGGTGATGGCAATAATTTTTTATATATAAAAGCTAAAGGTTTATTATCAACCATATGCTAATATATCTAAAGCAAAAGCATGAGAAGCCAATGATATCAAGAGTTTGTCAAGTATATATTTCCTTTTTTGTTAGTATCCATGAACTTATGGAAATGAAAGTTGTTGTAACGATATATATAAAATGGTGACTGAAATATGTAATATAGTTATTCCTCTCTCTTTCTCTCTATCTATCTAGAACATGTTACAAAATGTCCTATCAAGGTAACAAAAGACAACCAAAGTGGCTGTGTTGGTATCTAAAACATAAACCACACTATGCTAGTGACCAAAATATGATAAGACTAAGATGGAGGAAGACCATTGCTAAATCATATTTAGATAGATAGGTGTTCCATAATATTCATTAAATTTCTTCCTAGGATATTTCAGGGAAACCAAAACCTAGATGAGCATATCAGCTCTTACAACGATATGTGTAGTATTGAGTGTAGCACATGAAGATGTTATAGTACAGTCATTTGCGAAGTTGGTAGGGAATGTGGCAGATTGGTTCCACCATCTTGAGCCTCACCGCATTACAATTTAGGAGGCTATGAGTGAAAATTTAAGTACAAGATTTAATCCAACTAGAGATAGCTATATTTTATTTGCCCAACTCTCAAATTCCAAGATGGAAGATAGAGAGCATATACAAAATTTATTGTGAGATTTAATCATCTTGTAACAAGGATATCCATCACTTTGAATCCATCCCTAGAAATCATTTTGAGTAGTTTTATAAACACCTTTCCACCAAAATCATGTTCTTTCTCAAGTCAAGACATGGGACTAAATTAGAAGAGGCCTTGTAGCATGCTATCGAGTTAGAGGATAAAATTGTCACTTTTAGGAAAATACAAAAAGATTCAATAAAGCCTATTGTCGAGAATTTGGATGATTCATTACTACAAATCTGATGCATGATGTTACAATCACAAAGAGGCAAATGCTACAAGTACAGCCCACACAACAATATTAACCTCCTCCAAGAAGGAACAATTTCCAGCCCTTCAAAAATAATTATAGCCATGGTTGATAGCTCCACCTATCAGAAAAACTATTGAAGGTCCTCCACTGATCACATATTATTGTACTTTTCATGATAATATGTCAATCGTGGAAATATGTGCCCAAAAGTGCAAAGAGAAAACCATGTTATGGGCTTTGTAGATTCTAGATCTATAAGTTTGAGTGTTGTTCAACCTCAAGTGGATAACCTCAAAGTTGACTTTGGAATGGGATTTGTTGAATATGAACCCATATATGAAGAAGAAATGAATGATTCTTATAGACACTCACATGCCAATCTTGACAATCATTTTGTGGCTGTTTTAATTCATGCACAACACTTAAAGGAAAAAAAGAAGAAGAAGAGAGACTAAAAGGAAAAGAGAAAGCTACAAAATCTTCTATGGCTTCCACTTTGAAAGTGTTAGAAAAATATGTCTCAATCCCACAGGCTGAAACCTCTATTGGAGCCAAGTCGGTGTGACATGCTTTGGGTTTGGCCAACTAGCAGCTTTGAATCTTGTTGAACAGATCAGGTCACTGTGACCTTGCAGAAGTCTCACCAAATGCTTATACATTGGAGTCATCGGGATACCCTATGGTGGCTCGGTGAGAAGTCTTATCGAGATATTTTGTCTCGCTGACAGTATGTTGCGTTTGTGGTCTTTGGCGTATCTTATATTCTTCGGTGAGAAGTCCTGTCGATGTGTGAATGTCTCACCGACCGTTTTCACTCGGGCTAACTCAAAGGGCTTCGGGAAGATGTCCCAGCAAGAGTGGAAGGTTTCACCGATGGAAAATCCAACGTTTCGGTATGACTTGAACAGAGTCTTGCCAATAGTAAATGTCATCGGTGTAACACATGTGACTTCGATAAGAACTCTCGGCGAAAGTAATAGGTCTTGCTGACTATTATTTGGCATTCGGTATGACTGGAGGTTTCGGAGTAACGTCTCAGCGATAGCGGTAGAGTCTTGCTGACTGCTGATCACTTCGGAGTAACTTTGAACCTTCGGCGGGATGTCTCAGCGATAGTGATAAGTCTCATCGACTGTTGGATGCTTCGGTGTAACATAAGGAATCTTGGTGTAACCCCTTGGCGAGTGGTAATTCTTGCCGATAGCAATGTTGAGATCGGTGTGACTTGTGAATAGCAATATGAGGTCTTGGTGAGAGCGAAATGTTTTGGCGACAGCATGACTCTTCGATGTAACTTGTGAGCTCGGTAAAACGTCTTGCCGATGGAGAAACTCTTGCCGATAGAGATGCAATGGATGTCGATGGATTCGGTATGATTCATGGTATTTGCTATATCGTCTTGCCGACTGTTGGAACCTATGCCAATATCAATATGAAGCCTTTGAGCATCGGGGAGACACTTCTTGTGTCTCACCGACATGCAAACTCTTTTGAATGTCTCCTTGACCATTTGACTATCCTATGTGGCTAGTATTCGACCAATCAGAGAAGCCGAATGGGAACCGTTGGGAGACAGTTCGTTGTGGCAGTTTTGTGAGGAAGCTCGACAGACAGGAACGACATGAATATAGTCTGGAATAGCAAACGATGTCTGGTTCGATGAATCGATAGATTGCTATGTGATTGTATGATCAGTGGATGAATTCTATTCTGTAAAGATTGTATCTTTAAGGTTCCTGTACAAGATTGATCATTGTGAAAGCTGCTGTAATCTGGCATCAGAAAGATAAGTCAGAACTCTGTATGTAATTATTTGTTACTGTAATACAAAGTGAATTCTCTTGGTGTGGTGGGTTTTTCTCCCATAAGGTTTTTTCCACGTAAATTTGGTGTTCATATGTGTTTGTCAAATACTCTGTTTCTGTGATTGTTTTCAAGTGCATCTTAATTGGACTGTAATTGTAAAATTTAAAAAAGTCTCTACATTCTTCCCTGAGATTTTGACGTTAGGAGAGTTGTCTCTGCACCTTAGCTTTCCTTAGAAGTGGTATCAGAGCCTGGCCAGTTGTGTTATCCGTATGGGTACGTTGGGTTTTTTGAGTCAATTCTGTTTAGTGGGAGTCTTGTAGAATTTGTTAATTCTAATTACAGATTGCGATGGCTAGCACGTCAGGAAAGATTGAAATAGAGAAATTCAATGGTAGCAATTTTGAGTTGTGGAAACTCAAAATGGAGGATCTTCTAGTTGATCGTGATCTATGGATTGCTATGTCTGGAACGTAACCTACAGGCATGAAGCAAGAAGATTGGGACCTTGCAGATAGAAAGTCTAAGGGGCTGATAATCTATTTGGTAGACTTTGTTCTTCTGAATGTGCATGAGGAGAAGACTGCATCTTCCTTGTGGAAGAGACTGGTGTCTATTTATTAGGGGAAGTCCATGGTGAATAAACTGTTCCTGAGGAAGAAGCTGTACTCTTTGAGAATGTAGGAAGGAGGGTCTGTAGCTGATCATTTGAATGCATTTAATATGTTGATTGCTTAATTAACATTTGTTGGGGTGAAAATTGAAGATGAGGATCGCTGTATGCTTCTATTGTGTTCTTTTCCAGACTCTTGGGATCATCTGGTGATGGCTATTGGGAGTACAACATCGAATTTCAAGATGGAAGATGTTGCATCTTTGCTGTCAGAAGAGATGAGAAGGAAATCTTTTGAGATGGCGAAAGAAGCTCTAGCTGTCAGAGGAAGATCAAAAGAGAAATGCAAGAAGAAGGACAAAAAATCTAAATCTAAATCAGAGGGGAGATCAAAGTCTCCTGGAAAGAAGTCCAAAGTGAAATGCTGGAATTGTGGGCAACCTAGTCATGTCCGAAAGGATTGTAAAGAGGAGAAAAAGAAGAAGTGCTCTTCCGATAATGATTTTTCTCAGGGTGATTCAGATGCCTTCATTGCTACCTTGGCTACTCAGGCATCAGATGATGTCTGGTTGATTGATTCTTGAGCATCTTTTCACATGACATCTCATAGAGACTGATTCACGAAGTATGAAGAATACGATGGTGGAAAGGTGTACTTGGCAAGTGATTAATCTTTGGAGATAGTTGGCCGTGGAAGAGTCAGAATCCAATTCCCTGATGGCAGAGTAAAGGGAATCAAGGATGTGATGCATATACCAGGTTTGGGTCGAAATCTACTTTCTGTCAGTAAGCTAAATGATATTGGAGTACAAGTCACGTTCTCTGGAAATGGCTGCAAGATGACTAGAGGCTCTATGGTGTTGGCTAGAGGTGCTCGAATTGGTACCCTGTACAAGCTGGATGCACAAGCTGTTCAATGTAACAGTGTCTTTGTAAAGTAACAGAAAGCTACTGATGGACGTAAAGAGGGAAATGTTCCTAATTATGTAAACTCTATGGAAGTTAAACTTCCAACAGAGAAGACTATGCTTTGGCATCATAGGCTAGGCCACATAGGAGAAAAAGGTTTAAAAACCTGGTTGAGGGGCTTGATTATTGTAATCTCGAATTTGAATTCTGTGAGCATTGTATATATGGAAAGCAGCACCATTTTTCTTTTTACTCAAGTCCTCATAAATCTTCTAGTTTGCTAGATTATATTCATTCGGATGTGTTTTGTCCAATGAATGTTCCTTCTTTGTCTAAATCAAGATACTATATGTCGTTTATTGATGATTATTCAAGAAGAGCATTTGTTTATTTTCTGAAAAGTAAATCAGAAGTGTTCAGTTGGTTTAAGGAATTTAAAAACTTTGTAGAAAATCAAAATGGAAGAAAAATAAAATGCTTAAGGACTAATAATGGCGATGAATTTTGTTCTGATGAATTCGAGAGGTATTGCAAAGACCATGGGATTGAAAGACATAAGATTACACCTTATACTCCACAGCAGAATGGAGTTGAAGAAAGGTTCAATAGGATAGTGATGGAGAGAGCACGAAGTATGCTCAGTAGTGCTGGCTTGGAGGAGAAGTTCTGAGCTGAGGCTGTATCTACTGCATGTTACTTGATAAATCGTTCTCCAAACTCTGCTCTTGTTGAGAAAACACCTTTGGAAGCGTGGTCTAGTAAGAAGCCCTCTCTTAGACATATTCAAGTCTTTGGCTATGAAGCGTATGCATATGTGCCAAATGAGAAAAGATCTAAGTTGGAGAACAAGGCTGTAAATTGTTTTTTTATTGGCTATAGTGCTGGCATAAAATGATACAAGCTTTGGAATCCTGATACGGAGAAGGTTCTGTAGAGCAGAAGTGTAATCTTTTGTGAGCTGAAGCCTTCTACCTTGGATCTGCAGTCAGAGAAAAATTCTGAAAACAATAAGGATGTAGTTGTAATTCCTCCAACACCAAAGAAAGAGGAATTGAAAATTCAAAATGAACCTGAATTTGAGGAGAGCTCAAGCAGTTCTGAAAGTTTAGAAGAAGAAGAACAACCTCAACCTCAGCCATTGAGGAGGTCAACCCGTGAAAGAAAACAACCTGATAGGTATGGGTTCTCTTTGATTGATTCTACTTGTGCCTATGCTTTGATTTCTAGCACTGATGAGCCTAGGACTGTAAAAGAGGCATTTAGAATGTCTGATTCAGACTCTTGGTTTGAATCCATGGAAGAAGAAATGGCATCATTAGAAAAGAATGATACCTAGAGTTTGGTGCTCTTGGCTGAAGGCAGAAAAGCTATGGGCTGCAAATGGGTATTTAAGAGGAAGATTGGTTTGGATGGCAGTGTAGAAAATTACAAGGCGAGATTGGTTGCAAAGGGTTATTCCCATGTAGAGGGAATTGATTATGGGGAGATTTTTTCTCCTGTAGCAAAGCTGACATCTATTAGATTTCTTTTGTCACTTGCAGCAGCATATGACTTAGAGGTCGAACAGATGGATGTGAAGACAACATTTTTTCATGGTGATCTTGAAGAAGAAATCTATATGTCCCAGCCTAAGCACTTTGTTGAAAAAGGTAAAGAAAAACTGGTATGCAAGTTGAAGAAATCTTTGTATGGTTTAAAACAGTCTCCTAGAATGTGGTACCAGAAATTTGATACTTTTGTATATTCTTTGGGATTTGTGAGGTCAAAATATGATCATTGTGTCTATTATAAAGCTGAAAGTGATTGAGTGCTTATTATTGCTCTCTATGTTGATGATATGTTGTTCATAGGCAATAGTAAGCTAATGATTTCTAATCTTAAGTCTCAATTGTCTGCTAAGTTCGAAATGAAAGATCTTGGTGCAGCAAGGTATATTTTGGGGATGGAGATAACCAGGGACAAGAAGAATAGAAAAATTTGGCTCAGTTAGAGTAAGTATATCAGGACTGTTCTAGAGAGATTTTGTATGAATGATTGCAAGCAGCTAGTTGTTCTAGTCTTGTAGGGAACGAAGCTATCTGTTGAGGACTATCCAAAATCTCCTACTGAGATGGAGGACATGAGCAGTGTACCCTATGCTAGTGATGTTGGCAGTCTTATGTATGCAATGGTCTGTACAAGGCCAGACATTACACAAGCAGTGGGAGTTCTTAGTCGATTTATGGCAAATCCTGGAAGAATACATTGGGATGCTGTGAAGAGAGTGTTTAGATACTTGAAGGGGACTTCAGAATATTCTCTGTGTTACCATGGGAACTTGGTTGAATCACATAAGACTCTTAGCATAGCATTCGTGGTTATGTAGATTCTAATTGGGCAGGGGACATTGACAGCAGAAGGTCCACTAGTGGATACATTTTCATGATGAATGGTGGTGCAGTGAGTTGGATGAGTAAGCGGCAGGCTATAGTCGCTTTGTCCACTACGGAGGCTGAATACATGGTAGCTACTCATGCTTATAAAGAAGCAGTTTGGTTGAAATGTTTGTGTTCTAACGTTGGTTTTGATGCAGGGCAAATAACTATTTTTTGTGACAATCATAGTGCAATTTGTCTGGCAAAGAATCCTACTTTCCATGCTAGGACAAAACATATAGATGTACAGTACCACTTTGTACAAGATATGGTGGAGGATGGAAAGGTCAGTTTGGAAAAGGTTGATACTCTGGAGAATGTTGTAGATGTGTCGACGAAGCCAGTGAGCATAGACAAGTTCAGGTGGTGTGCCAATTCAATGGGCCTCAATTCCCATGAATGTCAATAATTTTTGTTGTGCTTTGGAGGTGCCTGTGTGATTTTCGTCAAGTGGGAGATTGTTAGAAAAATATGTCTCAATCCCACAGGCTGAAACCTCTATTGGAGCCAAGTCGGTGTGACATGCTTTGGGTCTGGCCGACTAGCAGCTTTGAATCTTGTTGAACAGATCAAGTCGCTGTGACCTTGCAGAAGTCTCATCGAACGCTTATACATTGAAGTCATCGGGATAACCTATGGTGGCTCGGTGAGAAGTCTTATCGAGATATTTTGTCTCGCCAACAGTATGTTGCGTTTGTGGTCTTCGGCATATCTTATATTCTTCGGTGAGAAGTCCTGTCGATGTGTGAATGTCTTAGCGATAGTTTTCACTTGGGGTAACTCAAAGGGCTTCGGGAAGATGTTCTAGCGAGAGTGGAAGGTCTCGCCGATGGAAAATCCAACGTTTCGGTATGACTTGAACAGAGTCTTGCCGATAGTAAATGTCATCGGTGTAACACATGTGACTTCGATAAGAACTCTCAGCCAAAGTAATAGGTTTTTCTGACTATTATTTGGCGCTCGGTATGACTGGAGGTTTTGGAGTAACGTCTCAGCAATAGCGGTAGAGTCTTGCTGACTGCTGATCACTTCGGAGTAACTTTGAACCTTCGGTGGTATGTCTCAGTGATAGCGATATCTTGGCGATAGATGTGCACTTCGGAGTAACTTTGAACCTTCGGTGGGATATCTCAGTGATAGCGATAAGTCTCATCGACTGTTGCATGCTTTGGTGTAACCTCTTGGCGAGTGGTAATTCTTGCCGATAGCAATGTTGAGATCGGTGTGACTTGTGAATAGCGATATGAGGTCTTGGCGAGAGTGAAATGTTTTTCCGATAGCAAGACTCTTTGATGTAACTTGTGAGCTCGGTAAAATGTCTTGCAGATGAAGAAATTCTTGCCGATAGAGATGCAATGGATGTCGATGGATTCGGTATGACTCATGGTGTTTGCTATATCATCTTGCCGACTGTTGGAACCTATGCCGATATCAATATGAAGCCTTTGAGCATCGGGGAGACATTTCTTGTGTCTCATCGACATGCGAACTCTTTTGAATGTCTCCTTGACCGTTTGGCTATCCTATGTGGCCTGTATTCGACCAATCAGAGAAGCCGAATGGGAAATGTTGGGAGACAGTTCGTTGTGGCAGTTCTGTGAGGAAGCTCGACAAACAGGAACAACATGAATATAGTTTGGAATAGTAGACGATGTCTGGTTTGATGGATCAATGGATTGCTATGTGATTGTATGATCAGTGGATGAATTATATTCTTTAAAGATTGTATCTTTAAGGTTCCTGTACAAGATTGATCATTGTGAAAGTTGCTGTAATTTGGCATCAGAAAGATAAGTCAGAACTCTATATGTAATTATTTGTTACTGTAATACAAAGTGATTTCTCTTGGTGTGGTGGGTTTTTCTCCTGTAAGGGTTTTCCCATGTAAATCTGGGGTTCATATGTGTTTGTCAAATACTCTGTTTCTGTGATTGTTTTCAAGTGCATCTTAATTGGATTGTAATTGTAAAATTTAAAAGTCTCTGCATTCTTCCCTGAGATTTTGACGTTAGGAGAGTTGTTTCTGCACCTTAGCTTTCCTTACAAAAAGTTTTTCAGCAAGAGATTGTCAAGCTAGTATCAAACACTAAAGATATGTCGTTGGAAATTTTTTGAAAAGGACTACATGATGAAAACAAAAGTTCAAATTTCACAACTTGAGTATTTCCAAGATCGTCCTAATCAACTTGATAACAAAATATTTGCAAGGATATAGGTAGAGAAATCCAATTTGATTGGTCATCAACAACCATTTCAATCAAAGATGAAAAAATCAACTTAGAACCTAAACAAAAGTCGCGCTTCATAGTCATAAAGTCAGAGGATCCTAAAGATAAAATTTTGTATCAATAAACAAGTCTCAATACTTATGTGGTGATGGCTGATGAACAAATCAACAAAAGAGCTATAGTTTTTTCCAAAGAAAGTCGTGAAGAAGAATTAGACTTATGGACCATGCGATTTGATGGAAGTTGCTCTACAATAAGTTCTAGAATTGGAGTTGTGTTGATATCACCTTATGGTAATTTATAAAATTTTGCTTATAGCTTCCAATTTGATAGTAATAATAATATTTTAGAGTATGGAGCGCTTTTGTTAGGCCTTGAGATGTTCACAACATAAAAATAAAATTATTGAAAATCGAAGGAGATGTTGAATTGATTGTCAAACAAATAAGAGATCAATTTCAAGTCGAGAAATATCATCTTCAACATTAAAGAAATCAAGTTTGGGATGCAAGAGAGTGGTTTAACACCTTTTCTATTGAAGACTCCACATACAAAGAACAATAGAGCTGATTCTCTTGCTAAATTAGTGTCTTTTTTTATGTCACACTCAATTTTTTGCTGAAGCACATGCACAATCAAATTAATCTATCACATGGTAGTGCTGAACAATCACTATTATTAAAATTAATAAAGTAACTCTTCATTTAATAAAATTAATTATTTTAATGTGTCTATTAAATTAATCAATAATTTATTATTAATAATCTATGTTGCAAGATATGCTTGTTTAGCAGCCAAATCTAGGTTCAATTCAAAAAAAATCCATAGACTAGTCTTATTCTATAATGACCACCCTATATTTGAAGCGGTTCGCCTCAATTTGAAAACACTGAATTTTTTGTTTCGTAACTGATTTGATAGTCAATTTTTTTAATTGTAAATTAAGCATTTTCAATGTGATGACATTCCATTAACACTCCGCAAAAGGAAACAAAGCACTTCCGAGTTTGAGTTTCTTGTGTGATTGTTTTCACCAGGAATATGCACTATGCTGAATCTTGAATCCAACTATCTTGTGAAACATGGGATGACCTCTCGAGATGTGGGACTTGCGAAACTCGAGATCAACCTCCGATTAAAGGGCGGCTTCCCCTTGGTAAATCACTTAAGAAATAACTTTAACTAAAGATCCTTGTTGGGAAAAGAGATAAGAAATAATCGATAATCTAAATCTAAAACAAAAATTGAAGGTGATACACCAAATATAGCAGATTTCTACTTCCTTTCAGCAACACAACTTATGAATCTCAATCTAAAGCTTCACATAGTAATTTGCAACAATAATTCAAAGGTAAACTTAGAACAAAAACAATCAAGGAGTCATATAACTCACAATAATACCTGCTTTTCTTTCATACATTGAGAAAATTGATACAAGTAGAGGCAAAAATACTGATCTTTGATTCACTCAAGGCTGCTACAATGGCTATTTTTTGAAAAAAAAAAGATTACATCACAAGCCTACAATCAATCATTATTTAAGAGTGAAACAAGGTTGACAATGCAATCAATGAAGAAAATTACAGAAGTAAAGACTTGATTTTGACTAAAAAAGTTCAAGGATTGAATGTCACTTTGTCACAATAAACTTTCCCATCCTCTACAACAAAGCATAGGGCTCTTATTTATAGATTTCGAGAGCCTAAACTCATAAAGTTATGTTGACTTTAGATATTTTCCTATGAGCTTTCATCCTTATCCTCTATGGCATAAGATATTTATAATCCTTATCCTCTGTGGATAAGATATTTGTGATCCTTATCCTTTGTGGATAAGATGTTTGTAATTCTTATCACCTATGGATAAGATCTTTGTGATCCTTATCCTTTGCCCTTTGCTTCCTTGAAGTTGGTGAACTCCTCTATTATTTTTGCATGCTTTGCTGATTTTGCAAAAACTGTTTTCTCCTTTTTTGTGTTATTTTGATTTTTCAAAATAAAAAATATTAGTTAACATTTTGGTGATCTCAAGGGGGTTATTTTCCTGCAGAATAATTGATCAACTGCCTAGATCCTTCCAATGGGCATGGAGTCTTCATATGGATCAAAAAAAGACTTTGCCTCATAAAAAACATTGCTGCCAACCTACTCCAATTGAAGAGCTTGCTACAAGGAGCAACTTGTGCATAAAGAACTTAGGGAAAAAACACTTAAAACCTTGTGCAACAGCACTGATTAGCAAAAAAGAACACTATTCTAACCTATACTAACCAACAATAGTGATGTTGAAACAAATCCATTAACTAGTTTTGCAAAATGACTTTCTTTTCTGACCAATGTATGATGCTTTACATGATTGTAAACTGCTAAGAGGAGATAAAACACAAATAGATATTCTATAAACTGCTACAATGCTTCATGAATGATGTAAATAAACTCACCCCTCCTTTCATGTTTATCATAGTTACTACTTTCTTGAAGTGGATAAGTAAGCTGAATGCATCCTTCCTTAGCCGTAACTTCATGCTTGGGTGCAAGCATGTGAAGCTCAAGAAGAACCAGAAGGAGTGGAAGAAAGATTGATTAGAGCTGTTATGAATGTGGAAGCCAAACCAGGAATTGAAGTTCCTACGTATTTTGGAAGCTTGAATGGGGAAGAGCTCATTGACAGGATCAATGATTTGGACAAATACTTTGAATATGAACAAGTTGCAGAAGAAAGAAAGGTCAAGTTCGCTTATACAAGACTTAAAGGCCACACTACAATGTGGTGGGATTTTGTGCAGTCTGAAAGATGAAGGAAAAACAAGGGAAAAAATCACTTCTTTGAATTGTATGGTTGCCAAATTGAAGATGAAGTTCCTTCAAATAGATTATCAAACCAATTTTTTCAAAAGATTGTAGAATCTCAAGCAAAAGGATATGTAGTCAAATAATATATGAAAAAGTTCTACAAGTTAGTGATTTGTTCAAGCCACAGTGAAGAGGATATGGAAAAGGTGGCAAGATATCTGAATGGGTTGAAATATAGTTTGCAAGATGTGTTAAGTTTAGTGTCTCTAAGAACTCTTGAGGAAGCCTTTCAGTTTGCCATTAAGGCAGAAGAGAAGCTCATGAGGAAGCAAAATCACCAAGGAAGAAATAGAGGAAGAGGACCACAAGCTTGTAGGGGACAACAAACTCATCAAGATGAAGGGGCTCGTAGTTTGAGTGGACTAGCTAATCAAGAAAGAGAAGGCTATTAGAACAAATGAGGAAGATCTTTTGGTAGAGGTGGTTATCAAGGAAGAGGAAGAGGTTTTGCTGGTAAATGATTCAAATACAATCAATATGCTGGTCATAAGAGTTGGGAGTGTCCGGAATTCATAAAGGAAGGACACACAAGGCCAAAAAGGAGCACTTAGATAGTGCAAGCAGAGAAAGAAAGCGTGGGATCACTTGCTCATTACACATAGGAACCCAAGACGAGAGAATCTTTGTTGTTCAAGAGAGTGTTGTTGAAGCCACCGAAGGAGAGTAAAGAACCAGAATAAAGAAAAGCTTTATTCAAGACAAAGTGCAAGGCAAAAAGTAAGTGCTGCAAATTGATTATTGACAGTGGTAGTATAGATAATTTAGTGGTTGCAGAAATGGTAGATAAACTAGGTCTTAAGAGAACTAAATATCCTACACCATATCAAGTTTCTTGGCTTCAGAAGGGGCATCAATTGTTGGTAGATGAACAGCCCTTAGTAGAATTTAAGATTGACAATTATAACGACAGTGTGATTTGTGATATCATCCCCATGGATGTGTGCCATTTATTGCTTGGTAGACCTTGGCAGTTTGATCAGAAAGGTATACATTATGGAAGGATTAATACCTATACCTTTGAGAAGGATGGAATCAAGCATACTTTGTTGCCTATGTGTGAGAAAAAAGAGGATAGCAGTAGTAGTAGGAGCAACAAGATAATGTTGGTGAGTGGAAAAGAGTTCTTGCATATCATAAAGGAAGAAGAAATGGGAGTTGCTTTGGTGGTCAAATGCAAGGAGTTGCTCACCTCTACAAAATTGGATGAGTTGCCTGAGGAGGTACAAGATATCTTGGAGGAACATAAGGATATTGTTGTAATTGATTTTCCTAATGCGTTGCCTCCTATGTGTAGTATTAGTCAACACATGGATTTGATTCTAGAGGCTAGCCTTCTAAACAAGGCTGCATACAGATTGACTCCACAAGAGAATGGTGAAATTAGAAGGTAAGTTGAGGAATTACTCCAGAAGGGTTGATAAGAGAGAGAGTCTTAGTCCTTGTGCAGTTCCTACAATCTTGGTCCCTACGAAGGGAAATGAATGGAGAATGTTCATGGACTCTCAGGCCATTAATAAGATAACTATCAGATATACGTTTCCAATTCCCAAAATAGATGATTTGATGGATTACCTAGGTGGTGCTAAGTATTTTTCGAAGATAGATCTGAAAAGTGGTTATCATCAAATTCGGATCAGACCTAGAGATGAGTGGAAGATGACATTTAAAACGAATGATGGATGCTATGAATGGCTGGTTATGCCCTTTGGGCTCATGAATGCACTCAGTCCTTTTACGAGGCTGATGAATGAAGTTTTAAACCTTTTTTAAGGAAGTTTTGTTACATACTAGCTAATCTATAGTTTAGGAACAATAACTAACTACTAGATTCAGCTGAAGTGTAACTAACTAATTTTCCTTATGAGAGTTTCCATTTGAATAAAAAATAGGAAAGATAAACAATATGAACATTAACTACTCTAACATTCTTAACTAACTTCTAGTTTTTCAATTTCAGCTGAAAATGAACAAATAATAGTTTATATAATTGAAAACCACAGTTGGTTATGAACTAACTTTTCCATTAATTACGAAATGTCAGAGAATTTTTTTTTTTTATCGGTGATAATTGCTTATTTTATTTAATTTAAAAAGAGATTACAGTAAATTCTCTTGGATTTCACCAGAAAGAGAAACAAATGAAGGACTCCACAACAACACAATACACACCATAGAGTTCCAAATACAACCATAAGACTCTGAAACAAAGTCTTTTAACAAGTCTACAATTTTGATCCACAACTTGGCCTTCCCTTGGTCTGAGACCGGAGGACCATAGCAAAGCTTTTCCTTTTAAATCTTTTGTCTTTCCTCCCCTTGACGACTTACCATCCATCCTCCACCTTTGCAGCCTCCTTCTGCCATTCCCTTCCCTTCGTTGCAAGCCCATTTTCACCATTTCTGCCTCCTTCTACCAAACTTTAGATGCTTTATGCTGTAATGTCCCCATTTTGGCCATACGCTCTTCGTTTGGTTTTAGCCTATTTTCGAAAATCCATAGGCTACTCAGATGTGCGAATTTAGGGTTTCCACTTTCATTAAGTCTTGCTTCCAGCTTAGTTCTGCTTTCTATTGGTTTTGAGGTAAACTTACTATTTTTGGCAGTGGCTATTTTTAGTAAGTCTAATTTTGGCAGTGGCACCATCAGCAGTTCAACTCAAGTCATCTTGTTATCTATTAGTTTCAGTTTGGCTTTGGGTTTGGTTTTCTTCATGAGTTGAGTTTATACTTAGTCAAATTTCATGTTTCTCAGTTGTACCCCACACCTAAGAGTAATAACTTCATGTTGTTTTAAAAGAGGGGCCATTAAGGGGGTCAATTGTGCATTTAATGATTTATTAAATGCTTTATTGTTGCAAAGTGAAGTTGGACACCTAAAGGAGGTTGAGTAATATTTTATTATTTCAAAAAAAGTAAAAGGAAAAAAGGTGGTGTCCCTTTTGGAAGTTGAAGTGATTCAACTTCTTGGAATTTGAAGAGTTCTTGTTGATTCATTTGCCAACTAAAGCTTATATATTGATGCTGTTTGAAGAGCTGATTATCGAATGTTTATGCTAATGTTATACTGTCAAAATGACAACTTGTTTAATATTTCGAGGGATGCTTACCTCCTAGTTCCAATCCAATTTCGTGTTTGAAAGACAACACCTAGTTGGTCTTATTGCTGCTTCTCAATCAAAATAGCAGATTGTGCTTCAAAGTTGGTGAATTTTGGTGAAAATTTCAGTTTTAATGTTGTTGGTGTATACACAGCTGAAGGTGTTTTTCATTTACAGCGTTTGATGTAAATTTATTTTGGTTATGGGTATTTGATCCTTGCAATTCTATGCTAATGGTGACCATATTTGGAGAATTTCATAATTTAATTCTAAGTATTTGATTTTTAGCAAGAGAAATTGCCCCTCTTGAGGGCCGTACCATCTTGAGAGTGCATTGGGATTTGTGCAAAATAGTATCTTGAGTTTTGATGCAGTTTTGTGGTTTGAGTTTGGGCACCTATCCTCCAAAGAGACTTTGCATTTTGTTTCATTCAATTCAGAGGTATATTGAGAGAGTTATGAGCATTTCATTGTTTTACAGGTTGCTGGTTTACAGTTTCAATTTGTTGGTTTTTATTATCAGACTTCAATAAGTTCAGAATTTGGCTTCAATTTCAGTCTTTGAGAGTTATATAAACTAGCTAAATTCATCCTTCACATATTTGCATTCATTCTTCTATTGTAACATTTGTAATTTGCAGTTTTTCTTAATTGTAAGGTTGAGAATTAGTAGTACTAATCCAACCATTTATTTACTGCATTTACTTGTGATCTTTAATGCAAATATCATAACCCTTGGATGGTTTACCACTAGTGTGGAGGAATCTGATTTGTATTTACTTTCTATCACCTACTGTTAAGTGGAAAATTCCCACTGTTTAGTTGATGCCCGCCGCAGCGGAGGAATTAGTCTGGATTATGTTGTTTTCTTCCCCCCACTGTTTAAGTGGTTGAGTGGATTTCTTCATGGCTGGTTATCCGCCTGTTGGGTGAAAATTATGTAATCAACTTTCGACAGATTACACAACTTGGACTTCAGCCACAGCTATGTGAGATGTGAATCTCTCCTCTCGGAAAGGGGAGGCGCCCTTCTTAGTGCTAAGAGAAACAATAGTAAATCACAAAAGTAATTACACAATGTACACGAAAGTCACGAAGTGGGGGGGGTGTGTTACATTCATCCTTCTCTCTTTTTTCAGAGAAGATGTTTACAATGTTTCACGTGTTGGAAGTTCCGAATTCTTGATAACTAAAAACTAACAACCAGCAGTAATGCCAATATCTCTATCTCGTCAAAGCGAAGCGTAGAGATACCAGAAGTAATCAACAACAAACAAAAGAAAATAAAATGGGAAAGCTCACGAAGGCACAAAGTCGTTCCGTAGCTTTATCAATGTCGGATCTGCATAAACGTACCGTTTGCTACGTTAGAAGCACAAAGTCTTCTTAGACGCAACAATTCTTCGAACAGCATGAACGATTACAAGCACAAAGTCTTGTAGATCATCCAACCAAAATGTCAACGAGCACGAACGATTACAAGCACAAAGTCTTGTAGATCTTTCGACAAAGTATCCAAGAGAATGAATAATTATAAGCACAAAGTCTCATAGATTATCCAACAAGAACATGCATGAGCATGAATGATTATAAGCGCAAAGTCTTATAGATCACTCAACCAATGATAAACAAAATAACAATGCAATCTAAATAATAAATGTAACACAAAGTTTACATCAACCACTTAGAGTCTTTCAGATTCCTCGAACTAATCACTACCAAATCGAATCAACTTACAAAAGTATCGAATCCAACACAAAGTTTGGCTTGCAACCCTTTCCTTTATTGATTGAATCTCATTCACAAAATATGAACGCAAAGTTTCACAAGTTTGCTTACAAAAGGGCAGCACTTCGTTGCAAAAGGCTAAAAGATAATATTACAATGAAAATCCCTCACATTATATAGAAAGAGGGATGAGCAAAAGAAGGAAAGAGATTGAGAAAATCAGGGAAAGTTAGGTGAGCGATTTTAGGAGATCTCACCTAACTTTGACCAAAGTCAAAGTGTAATTTGTTTTCAAAATATTACATCTTTGATCTTGGTGTAATTACAATTTACAAAATGACATTCGAAAATGTCGAGAAATATTTACAAGATGCATAATGGGATGCACCGGAAATGTCTAACACTGGAGAACAAGAAGCTTCTTCATGTTTCTTTGCTTGGGCGCGGAGTCTTCATACTTCTTCCTGGTCTCCTGCGTGAACTTTTTATTTGGAAGAACCACGATCAAAGGACATCACCTTCGGAATCACCTTCGATCCTTCTTCAATCTTCATCGACTCTTGCCCGTAAACCTCTTCGCATCGGAGCTCCTGAATCTTCATCTTCAGCGGATTGGTCGCTTGAAGTATCTTCTTCATCGGAATCTATCTCCTCTGAGATGGGCTTTTTACCCTTAGAGCGTGATGGGTGATTTTCTGTCTCTGGACTTGGACAGTATCGTATCTTTCTTAGTTGAACCTAATCCTAGGCCGAAGAAGTGGGAACGGGAACTGACTTGTTTTTGTCGCGAAGTTCTTGCTGTTGGCGTGCTTCTGCCTCGGACTCTTCTCCTTCTGAGTCTGTCCTGAAACTTTTCATTGCATAACCATGTTTGTGTAACCATTCTTCTGTATTGGCTAGGATTGGTCTCAGCCTTTCTCTCATGCTGGTGACCTCTTTCCTAGACCACTGTATTGCAGGTAACGGCCTCTTAGCAACGCCTTGTTCATCATAGACAGCGTTCATGATATCACCTGGATCCTCAAAATCCTCTGGTAGGTCAGCGATACCAAGATCTCTGATTTGTTGAACTGTCAATCTGCAATAGTCCATCTTTCGAATGGCTTCTTCATCTCTGCAATCTGCCCAGATGTCTTCAAAACGGTACCTGTGTTGGTGACCCTTTTGCAACTTCTTTCTGACATCTCGGTAGTCAAAATCAAACCTATACCCAGGGTTTTGATGGTCATGATCTGCATCTCAGCATAGAGACTTAGCCTTTTGTGCCCGGATATAGGCCGATGGTGTGGGAACTTGAATCCACGCTTGTGGTTGCTTCTTCGCTCTTTCTGCACTGACATCACTGTCTGCATGTTTCCATGAGAACCCACTTATCCGAAGGATAACGTGGTAGCATGTAGGACAACCGGTGTAACAACCTACTCTCAAGTAAGTAAACGTTGGGAATTGAAGAAAAATACATCCAACTTTACTTACCACCTTATAAGCCTCATCAGACACTCTTCTTCTTTCCAAGGATGGATCAAAGTTGAAGAGTAAGGGCGCAAAGAAAGCATCAGTGACCCGTCTGAAATGATGAAAGCTTTCCTTTAGCTCCAACTGATAGAAATATCTGTACACAGGCACCATCATTCGATTCCCCTTTGTAGATAGACCTGGGAATTGTCTCATCACAGCTGCTGCGTACACCAGGTAAGAAGTCATGTAGAACTTCAATGTAGAAGGAGCATTGATCAACTGTTCGTGCATCTCATCACTGATTTGTTTACCCCAGTCAATATGCACTTTCTGCCTCCTTATGATCCTGATGTATTCATACATCCAATCGTGAAAGGTGGATGATTCCGGCAAACCTTTCACTCTGCTCAGAAACGTGATCATATCCTTGACGTCATCTTTGAAGTCACTTCTCAGGAGTCCTTTCGGCCATCTGGAAACAGACGATCTAGGCTTTTTAAGCCATTGAGTATTTATCAACTGTTTGGCTTTATTAGGATCAGCATCGAAAATCTCCTGTGCTTTTGATATAGAAATGTCAATATATTTGTCCATGTGAGGAACCTTGAAGACGATGTCAAAGAAATCGGGGTCGAGTCTTAAAATCTCATGCCCGGAAGAGTCGATCACACTTCTGCTTTCTCGGATGTAATGAGACGCAACTTGAAGAACAAACTCAGTATTGTGCGCAGCTGTGGGGAACATTGCCACCAAGTGGAGATTACTGTGTACTATTGCCCTCATTGAATCAGGAAGAGGCTTCGTCTCTGTCAACTTTGCAAAGTCAACCAAATCTTGATGGCCAACTTCTGTATCCTTTATTTCTTCAACTTTCGAAAGTACCATAGTTGGCGGATAGACGCCTTGATATTTGTACTTCATCTTGCTTTTTGCTTTCGAAGAAGAAGGAGGTTTCGTTGCAGTCATCAAAAGAAACTGGAACACTGAGCACTCTTAACTGGACGATCTCTGAGAGTAGACTGCAATCCGTCTAGCCAGAACAAACACCAATTTGTTAGGAAACATGGGAAAGCGTGAAACGAGCACGAGGGTGGAAAAGCATAGAGATGATGGCGAGGCACGCAAAACGATGCACGAATGCGGAAAAATGGAGCTCAAGGATGCACTGGTCAAAAATGGGGTGCATTTGGAAAGGTCTGGAAAAAGCCAGAAAAAAGTGTAAGGGCGCTAAAATTCAGCGCCCTTACATTCTGAGAAATTGCTTTTGGTGTAAGGGCGCTAAATTTTAGCGCCCTTACATTTTTAGTGTTAGGCAATTTTATGACATTCTTTTGATGTCATGGCGCTAGAATTCAGCGCTTTAGCTTTTTGGTGAAAGATGATTTTGATGCAAGGGCGCTAAATTTTAGCGCCCTTACATCTTACAGTGTTAGGTAATTTCTCATTTTCTCAAAAATGTTCTAGCGCTAAAATTCAGCGCCTCTGCTTTTTCTTGAAACTTTTGAGATGTAGATGCAAGAGGGAATGGCGATAGCGCTCAGGCTTGGAGATGGAAATTTGTTTGAATCATGAGAGCTTGAGTTTGCTTTCATTCTATTACATACGCCTCCCATTTTTGAGGGAATTCTTTTTCACAATAACAGATCTCTTCAACGTTCACCAAAACGCATAGAGAGAGACAACATGGATACGTTGGATAGATACGAGTGCCCACAGAACATCGACCATATTGGCGGATAAGAGAAGAACGCGTAGGTGGCGAGAGAAGAATGCGTAGGGTAACAAAGGCTCACCACGATGAAGACAAACGATGGACAGAAAACGCGAATGAAGAACACTTTGAAAGGCGAGAACAAAAACGCGAGTGTATAGGGTAAGAGCATGGAAATGAAAAGAAGGAATGAGCACTAAATGAACACGCACAGGGGAGAACGCGAATTCAAAACCATGAATGAAGGTTCCATTGCATAAACGTGTAGGAAAACGCGAATGAAGGAAGACGCGAATAGAAAAAACGAATGAAATAAAAACGTGAATGAAGAAATCAAAACGCGAATGTACAAAGATCATATACAAATGACAATACAAAGCCGAAATGAAAGTCTTACCAGGGCAAAACGCGAAGCTTGTTGAAGAGAGAAATGGCGAATCTCCAAAAAACGTGATTTTGCAGATGAAAGGCAAACGCACAGCAAGAGGAGATGCAAAAGAAATAAAACATAAACAACAAAAGTGGCGAATTCATTCACTTAACTTTGCAAATGAAAATTAAAAACCTAACTCAAGTCGTGCAATAAATTTAGGCACGAAAAGTGGCACGATTGACGAAAAACGCGAAATTGTGAAGAAACGTGCCAGAGGAATGAAAAAAGTTTAAGTGTTGAGAAAAAATGTAATGGCGCTAAAATTTAGCGCTCTTGCATTTTTTAGAATTTTCACTTCATGCAGGGGCGCTAAATTTTAGCGCCCTTACATTTCCAGACTTAGCCAAATTTTGGATTTTCCCTGCAGGGGCGCACTTTTTGAGTGCTACTGCATCTTCCGTAATTTGCAAAGTATTAACAGTGAAAAGTCGCGAAAGATCTCGTTTCGAAGGTCTTTGCGAGGAGAACAAGGTGGAATGCTCGAATTGACTATTCGAGACTTGGGAACGCACTTCGAGGTGACTCGAAAATCACCCCATTGTGCGTACTTGAACTTCACGAATCCTAGGAAACGGACAAGTTTCGTAGGGGGGTTATCCGTGGAACGAGCACTGCTAGATTCCGCGATAACACCGCCTATTTGTTTCAATTTTCAATTAATAACTCCATCATATGTTAGCACCTCGCCCTCAGTGGGATTTTGAGTGCACATTCTTGACGTTGAGTTTGTTTCATTTCAAGTACTGTTCTTTAATTTCTCCGCCATATGACAACACCTATCCTTCCTTGGGATTGAGTGTGCATTCTTGGCGTTGAGTTCTTTCAAGCTTGGATTTCAGTTTTAATGCTAACACTAATTCATTGGCGTAGTGTTGGCTTGTGTTATTGTAATTCAAGAAAAAAAAAAAAATTGGTTGGCATATTTCAGTTGCATCCATGAATCTTTCTCCATTGGTTGTTTAAATTGCCCTTCCACCCCTCCACTACTTACCCCTTTTTCCTTCGTCTTCTCTAGGCCTGATTTCTCCCTACATTTCGGAGTTTTAGCTCCATGATGAGTTTCCGCTGCTTTCCCTTCAATAGCTTTTCCTTCATCAACATCTTTCATGTTGGGCACCTCAGCTAGACCTATCTCCCTCAATAGATCTGAACCCCTATTTGTCTAAGGAAAATCAGATTTTCCCACCGCCTTAGAAGTATTCTTAACCTCCTGAACCATACTGTCACCTTGCTTTTCAATTACATAATGCCTACATGAGACATCCTGCCACAAAGTAGCTGGTTTAGTCCATCTAGGTTTTGCATAGTGTGCAACAATATGGCCAGTTTCGAAGCATCTCCTACAATGGAATGGCACCCCTTCATAGTCCAAGGGTTGTACCTAGCTTCCTTTGGAGGTTTTGATTGAGACCTCTTCTGGAAGTGTCTTTGATACATTCATCTCCACCAAAATCTAGGCTTAGGTGGAGTGCAAAAGATTTGAAGAACCCTCATCAACCATCAAAAAATCCCCTAAAGAATTTCCTATAGCCTCTAAGCAAGACTCAAACCAAAAATGGAGAGGTAGGCTTGAGAGTCTTACCCATAGAGGGACTTTATCAAAGGTCTCTGATGCTAAGTTGAAAGTTGGATGCCAAGGTTTCAAGGATAGAGAAAATTTCTCCTCCCAACTCCAGAAGTAATCACAAAAGACTTTATTTCTATCAGCCACAGTTTCAAACACCACAATAAAAAGTCCTCTAGCAGCTGGGTAGATTTGGATACAACTGTCTACAATGGGTTCCCAATGCTCAAAAATTCATTTATGCAAGTCACATAGCCGGGGCCAAAAACCCTTGAAATGTCCAATTAGTCCTAAATGAGAAAAAACTTCAACATTGTGTAGAACCTCCACCTCAAGCTCTTCTTGCAAGAAAATTGCCAGTTTATTGGCCTTAGTATCAGTATTTGATTTCCTAGATGCTTGATGGAGTGGCTCCGGACAAGCTTTCGAACCCCCTGCTTGACTTCCCCCTGCATTCAGTTTGGAAATCTGCTTGACATTTCCCTCACCTTGCTCAAAGCTTTTCTCTGCTTTCTGCCCTGCAGCCTTCTGCCCGAAGTTCTTTCCCTCCCCCTTGCTACTCACGCCGCCTCCATTGTGTCCTAAAGCCAACACAAAGGTCTCTGCTTGTCTTGAACAAAGAATGGATGTGGAAAGCCAAAGAGGCTAAGTTGGTGGTTGCCAATGCAAGAAAACATCTTCAAGAAGTCAAATCAAAGGTCAATCTCCTTAACTTAGCAAGGCAAAAAAGGATTGACGACATTAAAAGACTCCTTGAATCTGAAAATAAATATTGTTCTAATGAGGTTGATGAAATGCACTTGGTTCCAAGCAAGAGGAAACAAGAATAGGTTGAGACGTCTTCACATGAGGCTAAAGTTGTTCATAGCTTGGAGACTCAATTGAAGGTGAAGTAGGATGAGATTATTGCAGCCCTATCTCATCATGACATGATGCAAAAAAGAATTGAAGATCATTTGTGGGCCGTGTGGTTAGAGAGAAGACAAAAGCGGATTGGAGTAGAGTCTTCTCTTGATGATTTGCAGATGGTCAAAAAAGGTATGGAGATAATGAAGTCATTATTTGAACCTTCCTTTAGATCGTGACCACCTTGTTAGCCTTGTTAAGGAGCTGACTTCTTTTAGGACTTGCACATTGAATGTCAATATTGATTCAACCTCTTTCCATGGAGTAGATGGCATTCATGATAGTATCCTTCTCACTCCTGATAGTGAGTCAGGAAATTTGCAGTTGCGTTCTAAGGGAGGTCTTGATGACATGGCTGTATTGAGTTGTGTAATGTCCCCTTCTCAAACCTAATCTTTCCAGTGACCGTTGGCCTTTTCTTTGGGAACCCGAAGGCTAGTCGGAAGATAAATTAGGGTTTCCTATTTTTGAGGAGGTTATTGCTCAGAGATGATGGATTCAATGGCGGATCCTTTCTGGGTTTTCAGAGAGCTTCGCAGTGGTGTGTTCATCTCGGCATTCTGAGCATTTCCCGGAATTTACTATTTTTAGTAAATTCTATTTTTGGCAGTTTAGCAGTTGGGTCCAGCATGGTTGACTTCCTATGTCAGTTTGATCAGTTGACTTGGTCATTATTGACTTCAGGGCACAATTGGAGAGATAAGTTGATATAATTAATTAAAAAGTCAAGTTTTAATATTATTTTCGGACATTGACCCCTTGGCCTAGTCTATTGACTTTATGTTGTTTTGAAAAGTGGGCTTTTGAGGGTGGCGCCTCATTAAAGATTATTTTATATTTTACATTTTATCCAAAGTCAAAACAAGCTATAAAGGGGATGCAATTATTAAAGTATTGATTTTAATTATAAAGTCAATATTGAGCTTGAAGGAAATGGACGCCATCCTTGAAAGAGATTAGGGTTTTTGCCTTGAAGAGGAGATTAGGGTTTTGAGAAGTCAACGAGAAAGTTATAAAAGGAAGGCTTTGATCATCATTTGGTATCTTTTTGTCTATGCTAATGTTATGCTGCCGAAATGGTTGCGGAATTGCTTCGAGGAATGAATGCCTCCTAGTCTGGGCTCGACTTCGTGCTTGAGAGACAGCACCTAGTGGAGAGGTTTGCTTAGTTGAGTGTTTTGTAGTAAGTTTTGCATTTGTAGTTCAATTTCTAGCATGTTAATGAAGTTCTGGAGTTGCTGATTTAGTATAGCTGCATGTTGTATTTGCTCATAAGTCAAAAAATAAAAATATATTCGTTCTGGGTATTGGCTAGAACCATTTCTATGCCCTAGGCGCCCATTTGTGCAAATTTTGGTGATTTATAATGAAGAATCTGATTTTATCTTGTTGGTAGAACATTTCTAGAGGCTGTACCATTCTGTTCCGCCTGGCAAGTGTTTAGAAAAAAAAATACTTCAATTTGTCAGCTGTTTCTTTGTCTAGTCTTCATTGTCATCATCCTAGCATTCGTTTGCATCAAGTCTCATGTCATTCTGACAAGTATTGAGTGAGTTGTGAGCATTTTAGTGGATTTTAGGGTTGCTGGTTTTGCATTTAAAGGTGCAGATCTGATTTGATCAGAATTTTAAATCTGGTTTTTGAGAGAAGAAATCAGTTTGGTATTTCCATTAAGCAAGGAGAATTCTATATCTAAATGCTCGTTGAATTGTTCTAACTCTATGCTCTTGGCAGGCGAATTCTCTATCATATTGTAAGCTGACAGTAGTACTGGCAGCAGTTCTTAATCTTGCTTAATTATCTGATTTGTAATGCTCATCTTTACATTCTGTAATTGCCTTGTAATATCTTACATCTCCGCCCTATGGTAGCTCCTTTCCCACTCCGGGTTAGAAAGCACATTCTGGGTGTTGAGTACTTTCAGCATTACAGTTATTTCTTTCAAGCATTGTATTTTGTAACACTCCGCCATATGGTCGCCCCTCACTCCATACTGGATTGGGTAGCACATACTTGGTGTCGAGTTCCCTTTCAGCACTTAGTGTAGAAGATCCTCTGACCATATGCTCGCCATCATCGGCGCCATTCTTGGTTAGAGTTCCTGCATAAGCAATTTGATTTAGATCCTCTGACCAATGCTCACACCTTGCCCACATCGGGATCCTGGTGTACATTCTGGTTAGAGTTACTTCAGGACGTTTTGGTTTAGCTGCTAACCTTAACGAGTGCATTGCTTTGTAATCTGTAATTTAAAAAATTGAAAAAAATTGGCTCGGAATATTTCAAGTTGTGTGACTTCTTCAGATATCGCCAGTACAGATTGGGGGTGCACATGTGGAAAATTCAATTGGGATCTAGGTGGTTAACAAGTGTAGTGATTCTCCATTCGGGCATAAGATGTTTTGGTAGTCAAATTGGATTACAGTGTTGATGGCTTGAGGGAAAGAAATCTTTGGGGAGGGAGGACTGGAATCCATATGCATGTAGATTGTGTCTCTGAAATCTGCTCATGTGTTGCCAAGTTCTTGGATGATGAAGATAATGCCACAATCCAATTAGGTACATGCCCAATCACAACAAATTGTGATAAACCAGGAACCAATGGAAACTGATCTTGAACAAACCCTGAAGACAAACATGACTTGATAATAGTGGATCCATGACTATCATCAAATAGGAGAGATAAACCCTCAAATTTGTCCTCCAAATCTGAAATGCGAGACTCCACAAACAATGAAGCAATTTCTGTCAAATAGGAATCCATATTAGGAAGAATATCAGATACATGTTGCAATGAATCATTGGAAGTTCTCAATGACTCATCAACAAAAGATGACGAATCAGGAACCTTTGAAGCATTTGAAATCTCCTCCAAAGGATCACAAGCATGGGTTATCAACTCTGAAGAATGAAGAAGCACATTACATTTGGAAAGGCTTTAGGGCTAGAGTCTTCAGAGTTATTTTTGAAAATGTAAATGATAACATTTTGGAGACACTTATTCACTTTGAATGTCCTCATGCTCTTTGGACTCACATTAGAGAGGTGTATAGAGACCATGATTCTTCTCCATCTCTTGAATATACTCTTTCCAACTCCAATGTGCTTCTTCATTAAATTAATTAAATTAATTAATTAATTAATTGATTATAATTTCTTTTTGAGGTCTGATCATAGTGACAGGGGCGGCCTAGCTAGAGGCCTAGACTTAATTAAATCTATAATAATATGCATTCCCTAAGTAAGCTTAAGTAAAGTGTAATAAGTAAAATGCTTATTTACACCAACACCCCCCCTTAAGTGCAACTAGGGGAATGAAGACTCAAGCTAACCATGCAAGATAAGATGCAAGATGGGTCCTGGCAACTGAGCCATGTTAGGTACCCATGTATAAATGCAATGCAATCTCTCACAAGTGGAGTAAAGATAAAAAAACTCAGTGGGAAAAAATTACCCCCAAAAAGAGAGATGAAATACAAAAGCCTATGAACACAACATGAGAAGGAAAAAAACCCCATGTGAGGAAAAAGTCCCCCCCATACAAGAGAAGAAGAGAGACAAAGTAGCCCCTCCTCAATGTACAATGTTCACCCATGGGAGATGCTCAAGAAGGAATGAAGAAGCTGCTCCAATATTATCGAACAATGTTCCTCCCCTTAGGAAGAAACAATACCAAAAGTGCACGAATGAAGTCTCCCCAATCCACAAGTGAAGAAGGAAGAACCCTCAAAATGTAAGGAGTCTTTGAAATCTGCTCAAATTTCCTTTTGTTGATGTTGAAAGATTTCTTTCCCAAACCATGTGAAGCTGCAATGGCAAGTGCAAAGGTCGTAGTGTAGTCACTTCCTGTAACCTGTGAGAAACCTTTTTCAACAACACTCCCATCCGCTGAAAAAGACAACTCAAGATCTAGCAAGGATGAAGGTAGAACATACTCGAAAGATGCACGTGTCTCCTCAAGAGAGAAAGTGGCATCCTCCAACTATTGTACGTATGCATCCACAATCACATCAACCTCGAAAGACTAATCATGTAGAGGAGGGTCAGAGTGTTCCCTCGCAACAACCGAAGAAGAATCACCTTCATCAAAGAGAAGGTGTAAGTAATCAAATGTGTCTCCCAAATTTGCAATGCAGGACTCTACAAACAAGCTACCAATGTCTGTCAAGTAGTCATCCCATGAAACTGCTACTGGAAGGCAAGGTATGCACTGTTGCACTGAATCACAAGGCATTGAAACTGGCATAACACAAGTATCAATAGGTACATCAGTCAATGTCGGAGATGGAATATCAACAATAGGCTCAAGAACCTTAGGAGTAGTAAGCACTCCAAGATTCAAGTAACCATACTCATTCTCCTCAAGTGTGTCCATGCTAGGGTGAACTAAATCATCAGTAGGAGCAAAATATGAGGTGTAGAACCAAGAACGATGATCAACCTCCCCAACTCCAATAAGAGCCCTGCTATGCAAATCTTGAACAATGACAGAATTTGGTGTGAACTCTACACTCTTTCCTGTACCACTATGTGTAATCTAATAGATGGAAATGATGTTCCTTGACAAAGTAGGCACACATAGAACATCATTAAATGCTCCACCTTCAATGTCAATAGACCCCTTCCCACAAACTGCCAAAGAAGTGTTGTTGGCCATCAAAATGGGTGGTGATGAACAAGAATCAAATGAAGAGAACATATCCTTGGAAGAAGTCATATGATGTGAAGGTCCTGAATCGAGGATCCACCTATCTGAATTCGAACCTGCAACTGCAAGAAATTATTGCCCCTTACGTTTCTCATGTTGAGATGATGTAGATGAAGGAGATGAGCTTGATGTTGTTGCCATGAGAGTTGTGCCTTTTCCCTTAGAAGTAGAAGTGGAAGGAGATGAGTCCTTCTCCCAATATGCATTTGGCAAGTTGATGTTCTTCTTGAAGATGTTTGTCAACTCATCAATTTTCTTAGCATGACAACGATGCTCCTCATGACCAAACTTTTTGCAATATGCATGTTGGTTTCTCCTTCTTGCTTGAGTTTTTCTTTGAAGAAGATGATGATGAGCCTTGTTGTGGAGGAGTGGATTGATTGTTCTCTCCTTGTGGCTTTGGTGAATATTTCTTTTGGCCTTTCCCTTTGCCTTGCTTGTTGTTTCCATGATTGAACACCAATGCTTTTGAAGTTGACGACTTGAGAATGCCCATATTCATCAACTTATTTTGCTCAAAAATCAAAAGATCTGTGAGAGCCTCAAAAGATGGTGATGTGAAGTTGCTAATTGTCAATCATTGAGTTTGAAAACTTGAAACAAAGGCTGCATACTCATATGGAAGCTTGTTCAACAAGTTGAAGACCAATTGATCATCCTCTTTCTCAATATCACAATCCTTTAGTTGTGCTTTTAGCTCATTTTCCTTAGTGACATAATCCTGAATGGTATCAAAATTCTTAGGATCAAGGCTTAGGAGATCTTTTTCAAGCTTGTATCCCTTAACCTTATCAACCTTGCTATACAAAGTAGAAAGCTTATCCCAAGCTTCCTTGGTTGTAGCACATTTATCAACATGGAAAATGAGATCATCTGAAATGAACTTTCTTAGTGTACCCAATGCCATAGAAGTTTTAGTGAGCCAATCCATATATGCAGTTGGATCTTCCTTAGGATCTGAAGGTGCAGTTATGGTTCCATCAATATAGTAAATTAAATCTTTTTCCATTAGTTTACTCCGTGCATGTACTTTCCATGTAGCATAATTATGTGCAGTTAAGAGTGGAACTTTAGATGAACCCATGATGGAATGCAAGAGCACAAGAGAGAAAATAGGAACAATCACACAAGAGGCACCCCCCCAAAAAAAAAGATGATTTTGGCACTTTATAATTTAGTGCATGTACAATAGGCCACTTGCAACTTGGCTAAGTGGACTTATGATTTCTAATTTACAACTTGCCACAAATAGGCTAAGGACAGACTAGAATGATGAAACAAAAACCTAAATTCAGATCTATGCAATACAAGTGCCAAATAGGCCAAAAAAGACCATATGCTGAAAATACAAAATCCACTCAAGATCGCTTCAAACTGATTATAGATTCAAGAAGTAGAGGAAAAATCATGCACTTTAAAAAAAATAATCTGAAAAGGAGTTTGTATGTGCCTGAACGGAGCCCCGGAAGTTGTAGAAATGAGGATTGAATAGGTACAGTGTTGAAAAACTAAAAATTCTAGAAAATCTATCCACCAAAATCAGAAACCGAGCACACAGATGCGAAGTACACAAAAAATTAGCCCAAATAAAAAAAAAATGCTTAGAAAAAGGAGCTAAAATGAGCAAGTTATAGGCATTTGAAAATCTACTTCAAAATGAAAACCTTCAACGGAGAGGGGGTCCAAAATATTCAAAAGTGCCTGATGTCATCACTCACGCGATGCTGATGTCATAATTTTAAGCGATTAAATTTGATGTTCGTGAAACCATAAAAAAAAGAATATTCTCCTCTAGTTGGAATATGTTGATTTCTGGGTTGAAAATTGACACCCGTCAAGACGTCACATGTGGGCGGAATCTTCCAGTGAATATGCTTCAAAATCTTCGTTCAATGTGCCATGGACATATAGGAGAGCACCTCATGGGCTTGTATTTTCAATTATCGACCGTTGGAGGATTGAAATGAGCCGCCAATTGAATCTTTGGTGGCTAGATTGTAATTTTCCCTGACCAATAGAGAAGTCTAGCTGCTTGCCAGTTGAATGACATTGCCGGTTGAAGATTTGACTGGTTGATGGAGATCACCGATGGTGGATGTATGTCACCAATTATTTAAAACTAACCGTCGATGAATAGGGAGAGAATGGAGGGGGTCGCCAAATGCCATGTGGGCCAACTATAACCTGCCGCGTGGTGGGTGAGGGCCATAGTACTGTCGCTACAGACAATACATCTACATACAAATCCCTTCTGCAGAATTTGTTTGTGAAACTTTTGATTTTTAAATCATTTTTTTTTTTTTTTTGATTTTTTTGGATAAAAAAACCGAAATACAATTTAATTTTTAAAATTTTTCAATAAACTTTTACAACAAAATTTGTCCAATACAAGTTGAAATTTAAAAACAAAAATTCAAAATATTTCAACTAAAAATATTTTTTCAGAAAATAATTTTTTCCAAAACTATAGAGAAATTCAAAAAATTGAAAAAATACCCAAATTGGCAATTTTTTTCGATTTAGAGCTCCCGATATCGGATTTTGACAAAACGAAAGGCTATCTTGACTAGAAATGGCCTTCTAAATCTGAATTTGAGGTCAGATCTAGTCTAGGATACACCAAAATGTTGCCGCTCCTCAGATTTGCCTCTTGACCACCTTCACATGAACTAAAATCTCCCAACAATGGCTATGCAAAGAACCTCCAACCGTTTTGATACCATGTAAGAACTTATGAAAAGCAACAATAGGATCAATAAATCAAAGATAGCACAAAAGAGAGAGAAGATGAGAGAATATAATGATTGTATTCTCAATATGCATGAAGATGCTCATTTACAAGTTGTCATGTCCTCGAATTGGAGGTATGGTGATTTAATTAAATTATTTAATTAAGTTGTCCAAATTATTAATATTTTATAATGATAGCTTAATTGATGATTTAATGAAATCAAGAGGTGTTATTAAATTACTTATTTATTAAGTTATTCCCATAAAATAAAATATCAAAAGGGATGACTTATTATTTAATTAATTTAATAATAAGCAATTACTTAAGTGACATAATAAAATAATAAAATAATAAAGTCACTTAAGGAATAAATCAAGAATCTTCGAGAAGCCTTTTGGTGATGAGGTTGAAAAAGTATAAAAAGAGGCTTTGGCTATGCATTTGAACATATTGAGTTGCAAACAATTTTCTACTACACTGCTGAAGCTGAATGCTTAGCTTATTGATTTCCAGTCTTAATTTGTGAAAGACCAAACCTAGCTGGTTAAGTGCCAATTTCAGTTGTGCAACACCAACTCTAGTTGGATAGTGGAGGAAGATACTTTAGTCTTTCTCATTGTGCTAATTGCAATCATTTTTGGAAGAGTTTGGAAAGTTATTTGAAGTCTACAATTTTGTTTCAGTCTGCAGATCAGCCATGAGAGAAATTACATTTTCATTCATTGCTCTTCAATAAGGAGATATAATTTTGTGGGCACTTGAGGGATTGCTTCTTTTGGTGTTGGCAATCATTTTCATAACAAATTCGAGGAGCTTAGAGGCTGTATTTATTTTTCTAAAATATTGTCAGGTAAGCAGGGGTGGCCCTCTTATGAAGGGGCGATTTTGGTATAGGAAGGTTGTAAAAATTCCAATAAAATTCTCCAAGGGTCATGTGGGGTCAAAGAGTATTGGCACAACATTCTTGAAGGAATTGACATCTTCAAAGAGAATCAAATCATTTTATGGTGGCTACTACAGAATTTCTAGGTTCCACATTTTGTTGTTGTATTGCATTTACAGTCATCTAGTCATATAGTGTTCATGGAAAATGTAATTAACATATTACAAATGTAATTTCAGTCATCTAGAAAGAAATATATTTCCTTATGCAATGTAAATTCACTCATAACAATTGAGCATTGAGTTTCAGTCATTAGCATATAGAAGTAGTGAGTTAAAGTCCATTGTATAAGATTTGATTGCATCTCTTGAACAACTTGTAATACCTTTCATATCTTTGCAATATCAAGTTGGAGTGATAAGGAGTTTACTTGCCAACTATTTTTCAAAATGCATCTCATATATAGTTTCATTATATTAAACTAGTTTGCATGCCAAATGTTTGTCGAAATGTTCCTTGGCTGTAGGTTTACATTTTACATCATAATTTAATGTTTATGCATTTGAAAAGAACAAAAACATATTGCACACCATCTTAGAACATTGGTAAATGCTTAGAAACATTTGGGAAGCAATTATATTACATTTTCATTCATCAAAAGCATTTCAAATACAATTTGACACCAATTACCAGCAAGTTCAAGGTTGCAAGCGAAGTGTTTGTCAAAATTCCAAAGGCAGAAAATTAGTGTTTTTGGATCAGATTTGGCAAGTAACTTTACACAAGTATGTACAAGGCTTACTTATAAAGGAAAGCTAGGACACAATGAAGGGCCATGAATGAGACAAGCATCCCAATCATGTGTAGGGTAGGTAGAAAGAAATAATAGATAATTCTATGAAAGGTGGATCACCCACCTAAAGTGGAATTATCATGCCACAAAAAGTGGAGATAAAAAGGTGATAACTAGATCACACCACAACTAGTGGAATTTTTCTACACACACTTCTCTAAGTGTCCAAGTCATATATTTCAATGTATGCACAAACCTAAGATGCAAATAACTAGGTGTCACAAGTGCAAACTATAATGATATGCATTCCCTAAGTAAGATTAAGTAAAGTGTAACCAGTAAAATGCTTATTTACACCAACATGTTGGTGTAATTAAAAGTTTTGTACCTTGTCTTAGGTCATTATTACACTTTAGTTAAGTTTACTTAGGGACCACATACCTGAGGTAGTTAGAGAATTTCCACTTTTGGTGGACTTATCAAGTTATTACTTTATCACATCCACATTTTGTGGACATATCATGTGATTATCTCTCCACCTTTTGTGGGTGATCCACCATTTGTGGTGATTATCATATTATCACTTTTCTACTTCAGGTGGAGTGATAACTTTTCACAGTTGTCTCATGTCATAAGATTACTTGTCATAATCTTATGCCCTTCTATGTACTCACCTTGGCTATATAACCAAGGGGTCTCTTGTATACTTTTGCTTAACACATTCTATTTGCATCATTGGTAGAATACAGTCTATTCTTGTCATTATTTCTCTCTCTTATTCTTGTGCTTTCTATTAAGCTTCTAGATCTTGGGTGGCTATCTTCATAGCCAATTCTTACATGGTACCAAAGCTATATCTCAGTTCTTACATAGTATCAGAACTATTGAAGTGCCTTTAGTTAGTCTTTTGGAAAGATCTTGAGTACAATCTTGTATTTTCTTGATAGAAATACTAGATTCTGAGGGGGTTCCATTTTTAGCCTTGTATTGCAACTACATTTTGGGAGCTTGTTGCATTAGATCTGAGCTCACCATTACATCTAGAGTGTCTGAGAAAGTCATATTTTCCTTTTGTTTCATCCCAGTTGGACATTGGAGGCTAAATGTGCAAGGGTTTGGAGTTGGGTGTTGGTTGCCTGATCCAAAAGGTAGCCATATTTTTGGTAATATCCCTCACTCAAATTGATGGAAAATGGCTGCTATGCACTCCCTGAATTGGAGGTATGGTGATTTAATTAAATTATTTAATTAAGTTGTCCAAATTATTGATATTTCTTGGGGATAGCTTAATTGATGATTTAATTAAATCAAAAAGTGTTATTAAATTAATTATTTATTAAGTTATTCCAAAAAAAAATATATCAAAAGGGATGACTTATTATTTAATTAATTTAATACTAAAAAGTGACTTAAGTGACTTGAATATAATAGGAATCTTCTAGAAGCTTCTTGGTGATTTAATTAAATTATTTAATTAATTGAGTCACTTTTTATTATTAAATTAATTAAGTCAATTTTATTATTAAATTAATTCACTTTTTATTATTAAATTATTAATTAATTAATAAAATTAGTGGACTGTCATGTCCCCAAATTGGAGGTATGGTGATTTAATTAAATTATTTAATTAACTTGTCCAAATTATTGATATTTCTTGGGGATAGCTTAATTGATGATTTAATTAAATCAAGAAATGTTATTAAATTAATTATTTATTAAGTTATTCCAAAAAAATAAAATATCAAAAGGGATGATTTATTATTTAATTAATTTAATAATAGAAAGTGACTTAAGTGACTTAATAATAAAATAATAAAATAATAAGTCACTTAAGGAATATAACAGGAATCTTCTAGAAGCTTCTTCGTGATGAGGTATGAAAAGTATAAAAAGAGGCTTTGGCTATGCATTTGGACATTTTGAGTTGAATACATCTTTTCTACTACACTACTGAAGTTGAATGCTTAGCTTGTTGATTACCAGTCTTCATTTGTGAAAGACCAAACCTAGCTGGTTACTTCCAATTTCGGTTGTGAAATGTTAACCCTAGTTTGGAATATTGAGAAAGTTACTTCAGACTTTCTATTTCTGCTTCATTGAAGAAATTTCTAGTTTCGTTTGTGAAATATCAAATCTAGCTGGGAGAAATTGGAGGAGATATTTTAGTCTTCTCAAATGTGCAAAATTTCATGGCCTTTGGCCAAATTTTGGGGAATTGAAGAATTGACGTTTGCTGGTTCACATCAGAATTATTGAGGAGTTCGATTCTTTGAAATCTATTTTGTAATCATAGATTTTTGTTGAAGCATTTTCAGTTGAGGAGAAATTATATTTTACAGTTTGAAAGTCATCTTGCAGTCAAGGAGATTGAATTGAATTTTAATCTCAGTTGCTTGGGAAATTGTGGTTACTCTTGGTTCATTGGCACAACAACTAGTAAGTATTTTGTGACTGATTTTAACCAGCAATCTGGCATAAGGGCGATCTCATGTTTGAAGGCACAAATAAAGGTCAATCCAATTCTTGAAGAGAACGCAGTTAATCCTAGACCCCAAGCGCTGCCATCATTTACCAAAGGATGATTCTGCTCATATTCTTCTTACTGGCCATCAATTTCAGTTCAAGGTAGAATCGCTTGAAGTTTGGAGTCATGACAATGCCGTTTGGAGGGAATGAAGGGCTATTAGCAGCTAATACGATTTTATTGTGAGCTCTCACATATAGCAGCAGGGGTGGCATCTCATTGAGATAGAGGATACTCATTGGGATTCAATGTTCTAACTTCACATCGAATTTGGGAGCAGATCTACATCAGGTTTTTCATCTGATTTTGTATTCATTTAATAAGTCCTTGCATTGTTTAGATTGCTGCTGTAGATGCATGTACTTTCCAGCATTATCATACATTTGATATCTATATGTAGTGCCAAGAGTCTTGGCCATCATTGCATCTTAGTGCATATCAATTGTAATCAGACTATTTCATATTTTAAGGAGAAATAAGGTTGCAAGTTAGATGCTTGTCATTATGTCAATCTTCATTGAATATGTACTTTGTATGGCAAGTGTTTTTGGAAATGCCTAAAGTAGTTACTTGTTGTTACAGCCATATAATTGCTTTGGAAAGCTGCATATTAGGATTGTCATTGCATTTCTTTCATTACCAGAATTTAGATTAGTATCTCTCACTTCATTTCAAGCCTAATTGCATCATATAAACTCAACAAAACAAATCAGAAACTCAAGACAGCAAACTCTGACCTTGCAAGACAACCATTTAAAAAAATTCCTCAAGTGCATAGTAGCCATTTTCAGTCAATTTGAGTGAGTGATATTACATTGGACAAGCTTCTCAAGGTGGGGCGGACTTCTCTTGTGCTTGGACATGCTTCCTTTCCACTTGGGCGGACTTCAAGACATGTTTGCCACTATTCCTCAGTGTCTAGGCAGTCTTCATAAGATGTTTGACATATTCTCTCCTTTGACACTTAACCATTTTTCTGTTTTTCTTTCCTCCTCTAGGCTGGGCGGACTTTAGCTTTGTCTTGCCATTCCTCATCAAGCATGGGTGGAATTTATGATGTGCTTGACACTTCCTTCTCCAACCTTGGTTGGACTTTGCATTGGATTTGACAAGTGCATGGGCGGACTTTGCCTTGTCTTTGTCATTCCTTCTCAATTATGGACGGACTTTGAACTTTCCTTGCCATTTCCATCTTGGGTGAGCTTGAAGGTTGAACATGATGCTTTCCATGCCAAGGGAGGACTTGCTCAAGTCTTGGACATTCTTCCTTGGGCGACTTTCTTTATGTGCATGTCATTGAATTTCTTGCTATTACCTAGATCTTCTGGAACTAAAACCTTTGCCATGTGATTTGTTCTTTGCCTTTCATGATTTTTCCTTGCTTTTTATAATTTTTCCTTGCTTTTTACTCTTGGGGGTGCAAAACCCTGATTTCGAAGATGAAAATATTGACTTCCATGACCTATGGAACCCTGACACTTTCTAAAAATAGAAAAAAGCAAAAAAGAAAAATTTCTAAAAATAGTAAATCCTAGATTGGTCCAAAAGTGCCAAAAATGAAAAAGCAAAAAGTAAAAAAAGCAGAATCCCTAAAAAGTAGGAAGTGTCAGAATTGACTCAAAGTAACGGCGTTTCTCGTCCTTCGGACCTTCCAAGCACTATGACGATGTCTACACATTGTTCTGGACTTGAATTCTCCACTTGGCTTAGATGTCTTTCAAAACTCTAACTTTGAACTCTCAAAACAATGATCTATGAAATTGCAACCTAAAGACAAATACCCTAAAAAAAGAAACTACTGGGGGTCCCCATTTGCAATGGGGCGATGTGTGTGAAATAGGTCACAACAAAACCCTAGTTATTTTTTTTATTTTGAATCCTCTTTTTTGTTGAATAACATGTTAAAATCTTAGATTAGCTTTATTTTTTACTAGTTTGAAGTAAATTTCAGATTTTTTACATTTTTTCACAATTTTTTAAAACCCTAATTATTTTTTTTTTTAATCCAATTTTTTTGTTATGAAAATGTTTAGAATCTTAGATTAGTTTAGATTTTTAGTAATTTGAAGTAATCTCTTTTAATTTAATCTAATTTAGCTTGTTTTTAAATTTTCTATCAAAAAACTAACAAATTGTGCCTTCACTCTATTTAGGTTAATGGATAATGGCTTTTGAATCCACTTTTGCATAGGCTTTTCCCCATCCGTGCCTGGGGGGTTTGTAGGCACTCGTCCTCAAGGAGCTAGAGATCCTACTTGGAGATATGCTTATTATGATCCATACTTGGCACAGTATTTTGCATTAGATGTGAAAAAGTATATCATGGAGGCATCAATCACCTCAAACACCACCTTGTAGGCATCCCTCAACATGATGCTAAGGCTTGTCCTAAAACCACAGAAGAAATAAAAAGACAAATGAATTCCATACTTGCAGCTGCAAAAGAAAAAACAGTGCAAAGAGAGAAGGCAAAAGCAACAATGCAAGCCACCATAGCCTCTTCTCAAGGTGCTCCAGTCAACCTTGAGTCGAATGATGATGTTACTCAGGGCATAGTGGGCTCTCTTAGTGGTCCACGTGTGCGAAGGCAACCCGCCACCACTTCCATCCCTTCATCTACCTCTAGTAGAGCACTAGGGGTAGGACCTACATGCATGCATATTTTTTTGTGCCTAGAAACACACCTAGTGCACAACCTTCCTTAGAGGCAACTGGGTGGAATGGGGAGATGCATGAGTAGGCAGACATCGCTTGTGTAGATTTTTGGTATTTAACAACATTCCTTTCAATGTGGCGAGTTCTCCTAACTGGCACAATTTGGTTACCACATTGATAGTTGCAGGAAAAGGCTACAAGGCACCTTCTCGCTCAGAATTGGGTGGAAAGTTAGTTAATTTAATCTTTTTGATAAGTTTATGTTTTTTAAGTTTAATTTATGATGGATTTAAGCTATTTTTTTTTGTTTACAAATTAAAATTGTGTGCTTAATTTCACTTGTAGGTTGCTTACTAATGCAACTGAAAGGGCAAGGGCAGCAATAGAGGAGCAAAAATAAAATTGGAAACAATATGGCTGCTGTATTCTTTGTGATGGGTGGACGAATGGAAAAAACCATACCATCATTAATTTCTTGGTTGCATACAAAGATGAGGTGGTGTTCTTAAAATCAGTTGATGCCTCCCACATAGTAAAAAAACAGAAAATTTGGCTAACATGTTGGAGGAAGTTTGCATGGAGGTGGGGATTGAAAATGTTATACAAATCATAACTGATAATGTAGTAGCATATGTGGTAGTAGGAAGACTCCTCCAAGATAGACACCACTCATTTTTTTGGACACCTTGTGCAACACATGTCCTTAACCTTCTTTTGGAGGACATAGGAAAACTATATTGGGTCACACCAATTGTAGAGGACGAAAGGAGGATCACTAAATATATCTACAATCACTGTTGGGTTCTTCACTTGATAAGGGAGCACACCTATGGGAAGGAATTAGTGAGATCAAGTGTCACAAGGTTTGCAACGGTTTTCTTAATGTTGCAAAGCATTCTTGGTTCCTTGACAGCTTTAAAATAAATGTTTGTGAGTCAACCATGGGTAGAACCAACTTATTCGAAGAAGTCGGAAGGAGAAAAGGTTGCAAGCATTTTCTTTGACACCCAATGTGCACAAAGGGGTGCAAAGATTGTGAAGGTAACTTCAATTTGAAAACTTTGAATTTGAATTCAAATTGAATATATTTTTTAATGTCTTTCATTGTAAATTTGTAACTCTAATCTTTTTGCATTTTTATATTGTAATTTGTAGGTGCTGAAGCCCTTGGTTAGAGTTTCCCGCTTGGTGGATGGGGATAAAACCCTAATAGGATATCTTTATGAGGCCATGGATAGGGCCAAGGAGGCTATAAGAAATTATTATAAGGGGGACAACCTCAAATTTGATCCCATTTGGGAGATTATTGATAGGAGGTGGAACCATCAACTCCACCAACCCATCCATGCAGTAGGGTACTTCTTGAACCCTCATTTCTTCCATCCAGGCACCTACTCAGATCCTACTGGAGAGGTAATGGAGGGCCTCACTAATTGCATTCAGAGGATGACACTCTGAAATATACCGAGCCAATTTTTTTCAAATTTTCAATTGCAACAAGCATAGCAATACACTGTCGTTAGGGTTAGCTCTAAACCAAAACGATACTGAAGCAACTCTAACTAGAATGTACACTAGGATACCGTTGAGTGCAAGGTGTGAGCATTGGTCAAAGGATCTGAATGCAGAAACAGAGCTGGAAGGAACTCTAACCAAGAATGTGTCCGCGAAGGACGATCATATCGTCAGAGGATCTTCTACCATTACAAGTACTGAAAGGAAACTCAACACCAAGTATGTGCTACCCAATCCAGTATGGAATTGAGGCGACCATATGGCGGAGTGCTAAGAATTACAATGCTATGAAGGGAAATAAGCAAGAATGCTGAAATACTCGATGTCAAGAATGCACTTTCCAACCCGAGACGGAATGGGAGCTACCATATGACAAAGATATAAAGTATTACAATGCAGTTTCAGAATGTAAGATAAGCATTACAGATCATGATTAAACAAGATTAAAGAATTGCTGTCAATACTACTGTCAGCTTACAATATGATAGAGAATTCGCCTGCCAAGAGCATAGAGTTAGAACAATTCAATGAGCATTAAAATAGAGAATTCTCCTTGCTTAATAGAAATATCAAAATTGATTCCTTCTCTCAAAAACCAGATTTAAGATTCTGATTTATTCAGATCTGCACCTTTAAATGTAAAACCAAAAACCTGAGATCACACTAAAATGGACATATCTCTCACACAACTCATCTAATTGACGTGAAACGAAAAGCAAAAGACCCTAATGATGAAGGCGCCCAAGATTAGAACACAAAACAGACCCAAAAGTCTCTATTTAATTTATGCACGAATCCCAATGCAAACATAGATGGTACGGCCCAGCAAGAGGGGCGATTTGACTTTAAAAATTCAATGCTTTTCTAAAAAATCTGAAACTTAAGGAAATAGTTCGCCCTTCACAGACAGAGAGATCTAGACAATACCCAGAATGATATTTTTTGTATTTTATGACTTATGAATGAAAAAGACAATCTGCTGTAATAAAAATGCAATTCTAGAAACTCTCTAATATGCATAAATCTGATCTATAAAGCCACACACTGACTACAATGCACAAATCCCAATACAAATCTCTCAAACTACACTATCTCACCACTAGTCGCTATCTTTCAAGTGAGAAGCAATGCCAAGCTAGGAGGCTTTCATTCCTCGAAGCAATCCCAAAGCCAATCCGGCAGCATAACATTCCTATAGACAAAAGATCCTCAAGTGAAGACCCAAGATGCCTTTTTATAATTTGCGAAGACCTTTCCATAAGCTTCCAGAAACCCTAATTCCTTTTCCCTCCAAGAAATGGCGAACTTTCTTCAAGGCCTCAACTTTGACTTTTTAATTAAATTCATCACTTTAATATTGGCGTCCAACTTAAGATTTTAATTCAACCTTAATAATTATAACATTATCTCAATGATGGCGCCACCCCTTAAAGTCCACCTTTTAAAACAACATTAAGTTAAGAGATTAGGCCAAGGTGGTAATATAACATTAAAATATAATGTTATTTAAGTAAAATGAACTTATCTCTCCGAAACTGCGTCCCAAGGTCAAAACTGAATAAACCAATTGAGTCAACTGAAGAGGAAAGTCAACTGTGCCGAGACCAATAGGACCACTGCCTGAAATAGAATTTACTAAAAATAGTAAATTCTAGAAAGTGCTCAGAATGCCAAGAGAAACATGTCAATGCGAAGCCCACAGAAAACCCAGAAGGAATCCGTAGTTCAATCACCAATTCACGAGCAACCGCAACCTCCACACAATAAACCCTAATCAAACCGTCCGAGTAGCCTATGGGTCTCCAGAATAGGCCAACGGTCAACTGAGAAGATCATGCTCGAGAAGGGGACATTACACACTCGAGGTTGAGGTGGCAAACCTCATTGTTAATGAATTGCAAAGTTATAGGTAAAAAAGGGGTGCACTCTTCTCCTTAGACCTAGCAAAGAGAGCAATACACAATCAACCACTAGGTATAAAATTTGAAATTTAAAAGTTACAAGTTATAAATATTGATAATTTGATAAAATATGTTTTCAACTTTTGACTTTCCTTTCTAATTTTCTAACTCTTAATTTGTTTTTTGCAAATGTTTGGTGGTTAAATTGGGGTGGAAATACCCCACATCTCCAAAAACATTTCCCTCCATATCTTATCGCAGCTTTTTAGTTTTTCCAATTGTGAGTGCAATTGGAGCTTGTTTGAGGCCATGCACACAAAGAAGAGGAACAAACTAGCTCAAAAATGCTTGAATGACCTTGTCTACGTGCAATATAATCTTTGGTTGTGCACAAGAAAGGTTAAGGAAATATCAGATAATCCAATTGATTTGGATGAGATAGATCCATATAGTGATTGGACAGGGTGAGATGAGCAGCCTCCATTGTTTTCTGAGGATGACATCTATGACTTAGAGCAGTAGGCAATGGAGTAGGGGGGTGGATTTGCATTCTCATTGGATGACATTGAGGATGATCCTAAGAAGGAGTCATTGCCAGTGCTAGTGCCACCAATAGTAGGATCTACATCAAAGATGGAGGTTGAGGAGCCACAACAGAGCCCTACGATTACATCCTCTCCCATAGTGAGAACTAGACATGGGAAGAGGAAGATGTGAATTTGTAAAAACTGAAATATATTAATGTTGTATTTACTTTCATTTTTACAAAAAAAAAATTCTATTTTTATTTTGTTTCAAACTATCAGTATCAACATATTGAGCATTCCAGATGAGGATGCGATTTCATATCTAATTTTCTTTCAAATCAATCAAATACAACTAGATTCAGCTTGTTTCTTCTATGTACTCATTTTATTGACTCATTGGATGCATCTTCTCATTGAATTTTACAAACAAAATGTGTTTTTAATGAAGTTTAAGCAATTTTTTACGTTGCCAAGTTTTTTCATAACTGTATTTTTTGGGCTTGCTGAGTTTTTACAATTGGCGAGTTTTTCAACTAAACTAGATCATATTCACCACCAAGTAGATGTGAGTTTTCACAAAATAAGATGCTAGACAATAGGACAAAACCACGCACAAGGCAAGCACCACTTAACCATTAAGTGGAGCATGCATAAAATTTGGATTAACCATCAGACAAGTCTAGTGATGATGAAATAGTTGATGGAGTGGGGTTGCATATCCATTAGTTGTTGATATTATAAGCAACGTTAGGCTGCTTCTAGCGATCTCCTACTTGCAATAAATTAAATTATAGCTCCAGGCTATTTAATTTATTAAGACTCAAGAGGCATGATTTTTTTGTAAGGGCACATCTATTTGTTAAGCAAACACATTGTTATGAAGAGGCACAATTATCCTCAAGGCCGACATTGTCTCTATTTAGGAGGAATGATTTTCAAAGAGGATGACCTCTTTAGTGGAGACATGATCTTCCAAGGAGGCCGACATGATTTGAAGAGACATATCCCTTCTCTCCATTGTGTATTTATATTCGTTTGTATCTCATTGTTCATCATTGTTGATATTCAGTTCTATATTATGCTTTTGAGAGAAGTGCGATTCATCTAAGGAGAAAGTGATTTCTATCTAAGAGCAAGTTGAGTTTTAGTTGAAGGCTGAGTCTTATCTTCAGCATATTGCATCATTGTGTTGCTATGTTTGCATCAGTTTGTGGTGCTACTGTTTGGCGTTCATATCGACCCTTGTAAAGGAGAAAATTTGTGTTGACATTTCAATATATAAGTGATATATTGTTTCTGGGTTTTTCTCCCTCAAGTGGAGGGTTTTCCCAAGGTATCTACTGTGTTCTTGTGTGAATTTTGAATTAATTTTCTGTGTTCTTAATCTGATCATAAAAACTTACATTGCCCAGTGCATAGCAACCAAAAGGAAATAACACAAAATCAGATTGGGCATGTGCATTGCCAACCAAGAAATGACATGTGGCCCATAATGAATAGTGTCTTGGTAGTGGTGGGGGCACAAGAACTTAGTGGCATGTGACTAGCAGCAATGGGAGCAAAGACCAAGGGAAAAGGTAGAGGGGCTTGCAGGTAGAGGAGCTTGTGTGAAGTAGATGGGACAAGGATGAGGCCAAGAGTGGTGATTGAGGGGTTTTAGTAGGTAAAGCAAGTATGACTGCTGAAATGTGGAGACCAGCTCAATAAGTTGGTCATTGTGCACTAGACCAAACAAGCCAATAGTACAAACTACCATATATAAATGCACATGTCTTTACTTGTAAACAACTGGCCAAGCAAGTCAACATGTGATAATGCATAAAGTGCAAGGCATTTCTTGCCAAGAAGAAAATACAAATTTGGGTGTGCATGGAAATATGAATTTCTTACAAGGCCTTAAGGTAATTGGAGCTTTAGGATTTGAGGACAAACTTGCAAGCCACCACCAAAAAACATTGTAGCATAAACTAGACATACCATTTGGGCACCAAGACATGAGTATAGACCACAAGAACAACAAAAACACCCAACAAGGGCATGAATACAAATCCCTTAAGTGATAGGATCAATTAGATGATGCTATTTTATTTTTCAACATTAAGCAAATGGGATAAATGCACCCATGGACAAACACTAAGACCAAGGATATGCACAAGGTAACTTGAACAAACACTAAGCTCACTACATAAGACCCAAACATGAAACTCTAATGGATAAGATATGAATGGGATAAATGCACCCATGGGAAAACACTAAGACCAAGGTACAAACCCTAAGCTCGCTACATAAGACCCAAACATGAAACTCTAATGGATAAGACATGATTGGTTGTAAACAAAGGATTTGTAAGCAAATACAGAAGATAAACATTGCATATTGACCAGGTGTCAAAACAAGGTCTACTAGCTTTCCATTATTCTTGTATTAAGCTACCTTCTTCCCTACTGTTGTCTAATTTTTTTAATGGAGTTGAGATCTCTCATTGAGATGATCTTTTTTTTCTTTCTCACAAAGAATTCAATCAAGAAAAATCTACAGGAACTGAAATGGTGTTCCTTGGAGCCAAACAATTGCTGGTTTTACTCCTTAGTCACTTGCTCCAGTGGGAATTCAAACGGATTTTGTAACTCGATCAAATGCAAAGATATGTTCTATATATCCCTCTTATAATGTAGAGTTTCTAAAATTTGTTGATTTGACTGATATATTCTTCCCTTTTTTTGCAGATATATGCTTTCCAATTGACTGCCTGCCTAATCAGCCTTCGAATTTTTTTTTTTCAGAAAAAGACATAATGCCTATATCTATATTTATATGAATAATAATACGAAGTTTACAATAGAAGATATAATTCCTTCCCAAAACTATATCCCTTTGGATCTGACAATTTCTTGGCTCTTTTTAACACAAAAAACAGCTTTCAATATCACCCTGGGAGCATGACAAAATGTTATCATAGGACTTACTTTTCATCACCAGTACAAATAATGGATTATAATATCTCCCTTGGATCATGACAAAATGATATCACAGAGCTTACTGTGTCTTTTGACTATTACATTTAAACCCAGTATTGCGTAGCTACTATCAACGAGCCAAAAACATATTCCACTTGAGCTTGTTATTCCTCCGTCTGCACAGGTTGAATAACAGCCTTCAAAAATTGCTGTTGTTCTTTTTAATTTTTTTATTGACCATCTCACTAATGCTCAAAAAGACATAACCGGACTATGTGACCATGTGCATGGCACAACTACACCTGAAAGGGATATCTTCATAATCTAATGACTGCTCCCATTCTATACCTCCCATGTAAAGGATGATTCCATCAGGAAGGGGTTGATCCAGATCAAGATTAGCACATATGCATACGTAGTTGAGAATACCCAGGTTCTAGGTGAGCTCAAATGATAAAATATATTCTCCAATGGCTTTCTCTATTTTTCCTAAAAGGCTTTCTTGTGAATATTCACTGGATAGCAGAGCTCTCTTATCCACACTTGCATCATACTGGGAAGATCTTCAATGGGATCAAGCAAAAAAGCTCAATGCTTCATAAACAATCTCAAGTTTCTGAAAAACTAAGGTCCCACTTGAAAGATATAGTCCTTTTATGTTTCAGAAGCAAAAACAATAAGTAACCCTGGGGCACCATTCGTAAGCCAACCAATTCACTTTTCTTCCAACTTTCTTGAATCCAGAAGCTAAGACTCTTTCGTCTTGGGAAATCACCCATAAATCTGCAGATAAAGGTTCTTTCTTTGAGCATCCAAATTCATTGTTCTATTTTCTCCACTGTAAAGGAGACATTGGTAGGGTCACCTTTTTGAGATAGCAGTCATTTTCTTTAGGAATGGAATATTGAGTTTAAGTATCGATCAGGCAACATACTAGGAGATGAACGATTTAATCTCTTCCTAAAAGATCTGGTTTTTTTATTGTGTAACTGCTGGCTTGAATATGTTCAACTGTAGCTGGTTGGTTGAGTCTGAGCTTCTACTGGAGGCCATTAACTCCTCTTTAAAAGGAGGACCCCTCAGCACTAAGGTGTGACTCTTGGGCTGGAGATCCAAGGGAAGAGAGGAGAGTGTTGTAGGTTAGAAATACAATTAAGGAGAGCATCTCAGGAAGTTAACTTATTAATCAGCTCTTCTATAATGTTTAGATGATGCATATTAAGTAGATAGATTTGGAATATAAGGGATGACCATCTTTTTTTTTTGTTTAAAATAAAAGATTCTTGAAACAGGCTTTGTTTCATTTATTGAGCCTTAAAGAGAATATTCTACATGGGACAGGTTAATATCTACTATGCTGAGCAGGAATTCACATATGCGAACATATCAGAAAGCAAAATGTTCTCCTTAGTAACAGAATGAACATACAGTATTTCTATCCTAAGACCGATATGAAGAACATATTTAGCTCCAAGCCAGATTACAATCAGTTCTCAGTATTCTAGGATCTCGGAAAAGAAAGGGAAAGACTATTAACTCTGCAATTTGAGATATGAGGAGAGAATGAAATATGAAAAAAGAAAGAGCTATAAGAAACTCACTTTAATGTTCATAATGTTCTTTGCTAAGTAGAATGTAAAAACCACCTTGGCTAACAGATAATAACTACTGACAGAGACTCCTACATTAAGGTAAAGCTATCTATAGGTACTTTTACCTTTGTTTTTGACATCCCTGTATTAACATTGTTGGTAAATTAGTTTCAATAAGGGAAAGATCGGGAATTTGGTTGAGTCCATGTTTAGACTGAATAAATATGCAGTTTGTTACAAAATGTTACATAAGAATGACATATTCAACATCATAAACATAAAATATTCCGTGCAGAATTTAGGAGTCATGAATCAATGTCAGCACTGAAATGGACAGAAAAGAGACAACTCTGTTGCATCTTATCAGGGACAACATAAAAGCTGAGCATGCTGACATTAATCTATCCAGAAAAAAAACTGAAGAAAGAGTTGTAAAGGACTGAAACATTGTTGACATTAATCTATGCTGAAAAAATGAAGCATAGAGTTGACGAGAAATAGAGTAATATCACATGGAACTTACAGTGCTTCCCCAACGATCCACAAAATTGACATCAGCCTCATAGTCTAGAAGGATCTTGACAATATCAGTATGCCCTTCACAAGCTGCTAAATGGAGAGCTGTTCTTTTGTCATAGTCAGCTAAATTTGGGGAAACTCCACCCTTCAGTTCTTCAACCAAACCATCCACATTTCCATGATTGGCATAGAACAGAAGTTGATATGAAATATCCACACTATCAGACATGTAGTGTGGTTTCTGCATGTAATGCAATATATTTATTACAATATGCCTAAAAACAATCTTATTTTTTACAATTTAACCTCTCAAACAACATGTTGTAACTTGCAGGTAGAATAAAACTTTGGGTTGAATAGAACATTTATAAATGAATATAAATATAAAAACAATCATTGTTAAAAGCAAAGAAAATTAATTACATCTCTTAAGTTTCAGACAATAAGACAGTTGAGGCCCAAATCTATAAAATCCGCAGTAACTGTGTAAAATAGCAGATACTAAATAATTCCATGAAGATAGCACCCAATGTATAGGTCAATGACAGTTATTTACAAGTATTTACTGATTAGGGTCGTTGACAAGACCTATACTTTGAGGATGACTTTGAGCCAACCAGAAAATTCCCTCTCATCTTCCATCCATATGAAAAAGATTCCTATTTTTGTTCACAATTCATAGCAATCTAAGGTATAGCTCAACCATCAATGACCCACAGAAATTATTCAGATTTGAAACCCAAAGCAAACCATAATCAAATCCATTTGAGGATTATATATTATTCTCTGTGCAAGATGATTTTCTTTATGCAGAATAATTGTGAATTAAACTTCATCAACTAAACAATGTATTATTAAATGTTTTGTCTACATCTGAAATGGGGCTGTTTCACCAAGTGAAAAGGGAACATTAATTTCTCATGTAAATGACCTTTTGGAATTCAAAAGTGGGTAAAACTTCTTGTTGTTCGACCCTTTGGTTAAAAGTGTGATAAAAATCAAAGTTATAAATAATAACCCTTGAATTTAAAGAGAGGTAAAAGGAATTCCCATCTTGTGTTTGGAAAAGGTTTGAAAGTAATTGAATTTATGGTTCCAAAATAAAAAACAAGGTAAAATAATTAATTAAATTAATTCATTATAAAAGGGTGTGATGGTTTGGAACCACATCTGAAAATATTAAATGTTTACCATTTATGACAGGCTTGGAAAGAGGCAGAGAAATCAAGTAACTCGTGGAAGATAGTGGATAGGCAAATGCTGGGCATTGGAGAGGGACACTCTTTAACTTGGAGTACACCCACAACTGTGCTTGATAAGACTGTTGTGCATGAATACATGCATTTTTTTGTTGTTTGAATAAACTGAAAAGATAAATATATTCATGATTTTGGGTTATCTCTAGTTAAATCCTTTAAATTGTTAGCTAAATCACTGGTTATGAATAATTCAATAATTATTGTAATGTTATTAAATTTCATTATATATTTGTGATTGTAAAATGTGGAAACTTTTTGAAATATATGTAAAACTATATGAAAAAAATAAATTAATGAGAGCCAAAATCTAGAAGAAAAAAGTGTATCATTTGTAAATTATAATATTATTTAGTAAGCTAGGGGTAAAAATGGCTTGCAATTGAATTTTTTTCAAGGCATTGAGAGAAAACTTTGCAGATGTTAAAGGTGCAAAGCATGAGGATTTAAAGAGAGGGATTCCAATATTGTGGTAGAAAACCACCCATTTTTGGCCACACCTCATCCTCAAAATCAAAGTGAACAACCCACTACAAACAAAAGATCAAAGGGACCTTTGGAAGTTGCATTTCAAAAGAAGAGTCGAGACATTGCCGACCATCTTGTAGCAAGATTTATTTATGGAAATGGATTGTCTTCTAATGTTGTCCACTCTCCATATTGGAAAGAGATGTTGAAAACAATTAATGAAGCTCCAAAAGGGTACAAGGGCCCAGGTTATGAGAAGGTGCATGAAATCTTATTGGAAAAAGAGGTCAAGATGGTTGAAGATTTATTGAAGCCCATAAAGGATTCATGGATTGAGATAGGTGTGTCTATTGTTTCAGATGGTTGGAAAAATTCAAAATATTGGCCCTTGATCAATGTTATAGCGGTGTCCCCTAAAGGGGCAATGTTTTTGAGAGTCATGGATTGTGAGGGGCAGATAAAAGATGGACAATTTATTACCGATATCATCGTTGCAGCCATTGAGGAAGTGGGACCCCACAACATTGTTCAAGTCGTAATGGACAATGCCAAGAATTGTAGAGCTGCGAGGTTATTGGTTGAGAAATGATATTCACATATCTTTTGGACACCTTGTGCAGTCCACTCACTCAATTTTATACTACAAAAGATTGGAAATAAAATTGATTGGATCAAAGAATTGTATGCAGAGGTTGAGAACATCCAAATGTTCATCACCAACCACCACATGTCTCAAGGAATTTTTAGATCATTTTCAAAATTGGAGCTATTGAAGGTAAGTGAAGTAGTATTTACATTTTCATACTTTGATTGTGTATTCTAATTCTTCTTTAAAGTTTGTTTTTAAATTTTAATTATTTTTTTAATTTGTAATAGGTTGCACATGATATTAAGCGAATGATATTAGATGACTCATGGTGGGATCATGTGGAGTATTGTAATAACCCACCCTTATTTTTTTTTCAAATTTGCAACTTGAACAATTTTAGCAAATATAACAATGATAAGCAATTGAGTAAACTTGTAAAGTGACCTTCCACTTTGGGGTGAGTGAAGTCAAACTAACAGGAAGTAAATACCTTCCACTTTCTAATTGCCCAAATTGCGATATGGGCAAGGTGAGAGCATACGGTGGTAAGGTTTACAATGATTGAGCTTCTAAGCAATTAGCAAACCACTTCTTCAATGGGGTGAGTAAGTAAAACCAAGTGCATGAAATGAAATCATTTGCTTGTTCACTGGGAATTACAATAAAGAAAATAAGCACTTAGCGGCAACCCGACCAATTCAAAGAAAGATCCTTTGCTTGTTCAACGGGCATAACATGAAGGTAAAGTAAAACTCAACCACTTATTCAACAGGGTAAGTAGCAAGTGAGTACAAGAGAAAATCACCAATGGTACTACCAAAGGTGTTACAATGAGCTCAATATTAAATGTTCCAGAATAATGCAAGTTGTTATACTATGAAAGAAACCAACAAAGAATAGCAATGATACCTAACTGAAAAGGCCTATGGAGGTCAATAAAGGGTTTGATATATTGTTGCAACAGGTCTAGTATGTAATGTCCCCTTTTTAGTAGCCACCCCGAAGATCATTTAGCCTTTATTATTCCCAAAGGCTAAAGGAGAAATAGGAGAATAATGATTAAATTAATTATTTGTAAAGTTATCTCAATAATTCAAAATCATAAAGATAGCTTTATATTTAATCAATTTGATAAAAGTGACTAAAATAAAATAATATATCATAAAGTCACTTTGGGAATAAAATAATAATATTTTTCTAGAAGCTTCTTGGAGGTGTTTGAGAAATCTTTATAAGGGGCTGTGAGCTTGGAATTTGGGCATGTCTTGGATTCATGTTAGTTTGGTGAAGAGCTTGAATGCTTGCTTGTCTGAGGGTTTGAAGACTCTAGGATACCGGTTTCAATTGTGAAAGGTCAACCCTAGCTAAAGGTTCGTGGAGGGAATCACATCAGGTTTTCTATAGGTTCGATCATTGCAAAATTTAATGGTCTTTGACCAAATTTTGGAGAACACAAGGAGATCAATTTTATTTGGAGGTGTATTTTCAGTATTTTATCACATCGATTTCTCATGGTTGTTGGTCTACATTTCTAAGAGGTCATTCTCCACTTAGGTACAACATCTTGTTCGATTTTGGTGGAAGTTTGTCCCATTTGTGACTCTTATTTGTATTTGATTCTAGCTGGAAGGAGATGTGGATTGTCAAGCAACATAGGCGCAACACTTTGGTGCCAAGATAGTTCGATTTACGAAGAAATCAATTGGGTTTTGTGGAGATCATTCATTGCTGGGCTGAGACAACTTGCAAGGATAAAATTGCGGTTTCCAACTTTTGTCATTGCATTTTCAAAGCTCCAATCAGGTTCTTCTCATTGTATAAACTTGCATTTAGAAATCTCAATATATTGCTGTCCTTACAGCATCTTGTAGTTGCATTTTATTATTGTATCATTGCCATATAAGACTGAGTTATATCATCATTCTTGCATTGTAAATCGTCTCCCATTGAGGGCGATCAGCTGTGAGTAACATTGGCAAAAGATTGTAATCAGTTTGAGTTTCATAGCTGCAATACTTATCACAAAGGAGTTTGGAGTTTGCACAAGAATTGTTTGTCAAAATATACCTTTGCTGTACCTATTCATTTGTATAATTGTATTTCATTTGTAATCATCCTCACATTTTGAAAAATCAGAAAAATACTTGCATTGCATCTTTCTTGCATTTTAAGTCATTGGCATAGAGTCTTTTCATGCATTCTTATCATCACATACAAAGGGAAACATCAATTACTAGCTAAAAGGTGTTTGTGAGACAACTATTTGACGAAATTACAAAGCACTCAAAACTGAAAATTAAGGGCAGAATTTGCAAGGGTCTTTACATAGTATGACTGAATAGTAGACTGAAAACTCCAACCAGCAAGCATATGATGTGCACAACTTCACCAAATCACCATATCCACTCTCCCAAATGCTTGCAAATTCAAAGTGCATTCTAGGCGCCTCCCACAAACACTAAATAGTGATGACAAAGGGCAGATATCAGAAATAACAACCCAAGTACTTGCTACCACAAGGTGTATGGCTCAGCTAGAGGGGCGACCTGCTCTGGAAAAATCAAGAATCCTTTGAAAAATCTGAAACCTTGAGAAAATGGGTGCTCAAGGACTAGGAAGCATACAAAGCAACACCCACAAAATTTTTGCAAACTCTCCAATCAATGTGAGTGAAAAGGTGGTATAGCCGGGCTATGGAAAGGTACGCACCAACAACAACAGTTTGAAATAACACTCCAAAATGCTCCAATATGCACTGAAATAACTCAACAATATGCAAACAATACTAGAAATTATCCAAGAAATCCATCAACCAAACTTCAAAATTGAAAACATCGCCAATAAGCCCAATGGAAGCTCCTAAAATGGACCTCTTCCAATGCAGCTAGGGAGTATCTTTCAACTTCAAAACTATAGCAAACCATTGAGGGTTTTTGTCCTCAAGGCCTTGAAGAATTCTAGCATCATGGCAGCAACACTTTTTTATCAAATCTTCAACATAACCAAATGAGAGCTCTGAGGGGGTTTAAATAGAAAATAGGGTTTCAAATTTGAATTGTCTTTCCCTCCAAAAGGGACACCATCCTTAGGAAATGCAATTTCATTTTAATTTTCTTAATTCCTCCTATTTGGGAGTCCAAGTTCAAGCCCCTCTTTTAAAACAACTTTAAGGGGGTACAAAAGTGAGCTTAATAAACTTAAGTTATAACTTGTTTTCTTTTCAAATTTACAACTTTATAACTTAGTTGCAATATTTTCCTTTTATGAACTCCAAGGATGGTGGAAGCACTGAACTACCAAAATTGATAGAGCTCAATAATGAAAACCGCCATTATTGTTGAGAATAGAAAACTTGCACTGAATCGCTATTAGGACCATTGTCAAAAATAACATTTACTAAAAATAGCATATTGCTAAAAATAGTGTGTCCAAACTCAAATTTAGCCCAATTTGAGATGTAGATGTGACTTACTAAAAATAGTAAGTGCTAAAATTAGACACTGCTAAAATAGTAGTTACTGCCCGCCAAGGATCTCAAAAAACCCAAAAAACACTTTGGCAAGTCACTTCAATTACCCCCTAAAATGCTGACAAGAATCCTCCAAGAAACTTGGAATCCCCTAAAATTCCTCCAAATAGCCTACGAGACTCTAAAAATAGGCTAACGGTCACTGAAAAGCATAGGACTAAAAAGGGGACATTACAAGTATCTTCTTAGTTTCATCAAGCCCATTTTGAGTATGATTCACTATATTGGCATGGACAAGCCATGCATTGGAGAGATATATGATGGCATCGACTCAATGATTGAGAAGACGAAGTGCACCATAAATGCAAAAGAGAAAGAACCCGAAGAGACTTTCTTCAAACAAGTGCATGCAATTTTTTAAGAAAGATGGAACAAAATGACCACTCCATTACATCTGCTTGCCTTTGCATTGTCTCCAAATTACTATAGTAATTAGATTCTGTTTGTGCCAGGAAGGCTTCCCCCATATAGAGATTTTGAAGTGGATGAAGGGTACAAGGTAGCATTCATTAGACTCTTCCTTGAACTTGAATTGCAAGGTATAGTCACAAGTGAGTTCATTGATTTTGCGCACTCAAATGGTCAAGGTATTGAATTTCTTCATGATAGGTTCTTAAAAGATGCTCATAGTTGGTGGTACTTCCATGGCCAATACTTCCAACATTTGCAACCCCTCACGATCAAAATTTTATCACAACTAAGTTTAATAAATTGTCATTTTTTAGTTTTTAAAGTTTCATTTATAATTTTTTATTTTTTTATAATGTATAACTTTAATTGTTTACTTTGTCTTCATAGGTTGCTAGTTCATCTTCATTTGAGAGGTATTGGAGCACATATTCTATCATCCACTAAGTAAAGCGCAATAAATTGCTCTTAAAAAGAGTAGAGAAATTCATATATGTGCATTCCAACTTGCTTCTCCTTTCACACAAACATGGCTACAACGAAGGGGAGACAAAGTTGTGGGCTGTAGAGCCAGAGCATATAGACTTGGATGCTTCTACTTCCCACCATATTGCATATGAAGAGTCTAATAGCCAGCTTGAGCACAAGATTAGTGCTAATGATAGTGCCACTGGCACTACTCGTGATTCATCTAGTCTTCCTACATCATCTAATGTCAATGTTAACAATAATATTGATGATTAAAAGTGTTGAACTTGATATTATTATTTTAATATTGAACTTGAAGTTTGAAAAATGAATATTTATCATGCATGTTTTAAATGACATCCAATTTTATGGTGGTTTTGTTGTTTATATGATGTTATGTGATATTCTAATCCTAATTCATGCTTTCACGGTGCATAACCCAAAAAATTAATTTAGTTGAACCCGCGAACCAAACCCTTGAACCTGAACTTGAACCAATACTAAAACCAACATCTTTGTTGGGAAACAATAAAAGGATTAATAAAACTCCAAATCAATCATGCCCATGGTAAAAGAAGATAAGAAAATGACAAAAGAGATTTAAGGGAATTGAATTAGTAAGAAAAGTAAACATGATAAGCCTAACCGAAGAAGAGAAAAGACAACAAAAGATTGAAAGAGAAGAAAGACTTTGCAAAAGGATGGAAACTGCAAAGAAGATGAAAGTGGAGCATGCCAATGCGGGTGTTGTTGAGCACGCCAAAGGTGGTGCTGCATAAAGAAAAGGAAAAGAAGGTAGACCAGAAGGAAAAACTCTGGAGAAACTAAAAGTATGTTGGGAAAAAGTAGAACAACTTCTAACTAGTTTAAGAAAGAATATCAAAGTTTATGAAGGTTCTAGAAGATTGTTGTTAGAACCCTGCAATAATATAGGAAATCCAGTATCACTACAACCTTTTAAAAATCCCTCAATTAAATGGGATCTATCAAATTTAACAATTAACCTAGATGACCAATTTATAGAATTTCTGAAAACTCCAGAGAAGACTCCATCAATTCAAGATGAATGTTTAGAAGAATTAGTCTACAATGTCCCCTTTCTAGCGGCCGCCCAAGAGTTGTTTATTTTAGCCTTTATTTATTCCCGAAGGCTAAAAGGTGAAATAAGGGAATAAATTATTAGATTAATTATTTGTAAAGTTATCTCGAAATTATAATAACATAAGATGACTTTATATTTAATTAATTTAATAATAAAGTGACTAAAATAAAATAATATCAAAAAGTCACTTAAGAGAATAAAATAATATTTTATTCTAGAAGCTTCTTGGAGACTTGATGAGAATTCTTTATAAAGAGATTTTGTTTTTGCATTTGGCTTTGCAATTTTCCTAAGGGTTTGAAGACTCTAAGGTACTGGTTTTGCTTGTAGAATATCAACCCTAGTTGGATTGGAGTGGAGGATAATTCAGTTTTTCATATTGTGCCAAAATTTTGTGGCCCTTGGCCAAATTTCGATCATAGAAAGAAATTGATTCAAGGAGGAACATTGTCAGATTTTGTGGAGACTTTGCAGTCCTTTAGAAGGGACGATTTTGCACTTAAGGAGGTGAAAACTTTTGTCAGGAGCTTGTTCGATTTTTAATATATCTTGCTGCAAAAATCATGGCTTATTGGGAGGCTGGGAAGATTTGTCAAGAGGTGCAATTTTGATAAGAAGGGCAGATAAAAAATAGTTTGTGGCATCCATCTCAATCACTGGCATCTCTTCTATCTTGGTGTCACTTTTCAGCTCCAAAAGAGGCTGATTCAACATGGTATGATCAGAATTTGTCATCACAAGGGTCTCCAATCAGTGGCAGCAAAATCCAGGTTCTTGTTTGTATTTATCTTGGATTGTAAGTCAGTCATACATTAGAGATCATTCACTGTCCTAAACAGCATATGAGCATTGTAATTTGCACTCGTATGGTTTGAGTGTATTCGCTGTCCTATGACAGTGCTCTTTCATTGTAAATTCAGTCACTCTAAGCCAGTCGTTATAAGGAGTCGAGGTTTGAGTTGGCATCATCTGCACTTCATTTCTAGCATTGTAATAAGTCTGATTTTCATTTGCAAATATCATAGAAAGGAGTAGAAGCTTGGCAGCCAATTGTTTGTGAAAATGTCTCATGGCTGTAAGTGTACATTTTGCATAAGCAGATCATCTATATGCATTTGAAAAGAACAAAAACATTTGTATTTCTCTTCCATTACTTGTTAGAAACATTTGCATTTCTTTTTCATTACTTGTTATACATTTTGGCATTTATTTTCAAGCATTCAAACATCTTTTGCATCAATCAAAGACAAAACCAAGCAAACTGAAAACACAAACAGCAAGTTCAAACTTTGCAAGACAACTGTTTGACGAAATGTCCAAGGCATGAGAAAGTGAAAACAAGAACAGATTTTGCTAAGGAAATTATAGTGGTATTAGAGCTATTGTTCCTACCAGCCTGTAAGGGTACATGAGTGAAAGAGAAAAGAGGTACGCAGCAAGAGAAGAAAAGAAAGTGCAGCAATACGAAAAAGGTACAAAACAATTCAAACTTTCATAAGTTCTGGAAGGAGGAACAATTTCAGACATTTTGAGAGCTCATTGGGAGGTTGAAGAAGAATCATCCAGTATAATGGGAGATCAAAGAGGGAGCATGTAATGTCCCCTTCCAGTTGACATCTCTTTGATCCTGAGATTAGCCTATTATGTGACCCTCGTAAGCTGATAGGGTGGATAGAGGGTCTTGTTGAGGCTTGGCTTGGCTTCAGTTGGCAGAATCATTCAGCTTGGCTTTCGTTTGGAGTCGTTTGGACATCAGTTGCTTGACTTACTATTTTTAGTAAGTGGAGACATTCAGCGGAGCACCCCTGCTATTTTTAGCAGTATGGTTTGGTCATATGCAGATTCAGTCACTTATCAGCCAGCTTCAGACGATTCGTTAATCGGACTTATATTGAGAGAGATATTAATATTTATTTGCCAAAATAAATATTAATTAAGTTGAAGCTTATATTATAAAGTTATAATATAATTAATTAAATATTATAACTTAAGTGACTTTATGGAAGGGGTCGACCATCATTAAAAGGGGGCCAAGTTCAATTATTAATTATAATTAATTTGGGCGCCCAAACTATGGAATTATTAAAAGTGAAATTCAACTTTTATTTAAATGGTGCTTTTTGGAGAGAAGTCAACCCTCTTGAAGAATATAAGGTTTTCACTTGTGAGAAAAATTGCATTATGTTATGAAATCGATTTTTGCCAATTTCTTCTTTAGAGAATGGAGCCAAGGGTTTTAGTTGTCTATTTGCATTGGAGAATGAGCCATCTTCAATGTTGCAGTTCAAAGGCTGTGAAATATCAGTTGGTTTATTGCCTGTCAGTGAAATAGCTTCATCCAGACATTATTACAGAGCTTATTGAGAAGTTATCATTCAGAGATTGAGTCATATTTGTCAGAGAAGGGAATAACTTTGAGCGGCTGGTTGGGATCTTCACCTAGCACGAATCCCAAGGTTGTACGAATTGATTTGCTGCTGTTTTGAGGGCCGTACCACTTAGCTGGAAGGTCGTACTTCTTACCCTAGCCTGGGCGCCTTGCTTTTTGACCTTTTGTCTTCACAAGATGGGACGCAATGATCTTTGGGTTGGTCTGCATAAATCACGAGGCTGGAGAAATGTTATTTAATGCTGGCAATATCAATTCTTCATCATTCTGGGGTGGCTGCAAATCAGCAAATCAGGTTTTTTTGAATAATGCAATCAGCTTTGCTTTTGGTCTGCATGTTAGGGTTTCAATATTGTAATAGCTGAGGAAAGATAATACAATTATTTGCTTTCAATTCAAGAGAATATTAGCATCAGTTTTTACCTTATTGTATTTATTAAATATTTTAGTAGCATTTCTTTCAAAATAGCATTATGTTCTTGTATGCAGAAAACCACAAAAAAATCAAAAACCTATAGAACACAAAAAACAAACAGTTTGAGCATCAGTGTTGAAGTTGAGCCAACCAGGGTTCTTCACAAAGCAGACCTAATTGAGAAGAACCTAGAAGAGAGCTATCAAATGATGAAATCATGAGAGCACATGTAGAAGAGCATAGATCAACAAATCAACATTTGACATGGATGATGGATATGTTGATAAGAAATTCAATCAACAATAATAACAATATGAATGTGGGTAACAATGGACAAGGAGACAATTTAGTCAACAATAGGACTCCTAACCATAGAACCATACAAATAGGGTCAAGACCTATGATGCCAATCTTTCCCACAAGAGAAGAGCCGCAAGTAGATAATGAGCCCTCAATGATCAAGTTGCAGGAGTAGCTTAGACAGGAATGGCTTAATACTAGTCCAGGGTTCCAACATGATGTTTCTCTTCGTGAGTTCATAGACTCGGCTTTGAGACATAGACCTGGTAGAGGTAACCAAGAGTAGCGCAATGAACTCGGGAGGAAGGTAGGAAAATTAAGTTTTCCCTATTTTGATGGGTCTGGGAAGATGTCAACACGAGCTTGGGTGCAAAAGTTTAATACATATTTTGAGCTTAATCGTATTCCCAAAGAGGAAGCAATCAAATTTGATACCATACATTTGGATGGAGTTGCACATGAGTGGTGGCATCATGGATTGGTCATGATGGATCATGATCAGATTACTTCCTATGCGGAGTTCACTAAGCGTTTGATTGAGAGGTTTGATGTGATGGATCCAAAACTCCATTTCAAGGAGTTATCTCAACTCAAGCAATGGGGATAATTGGATACATACATTGCTGATTTTTAGAGGTTGGCTGTTCTAGTGACCGATATTTTAGAGAGGAGGTTGCTGGTCCTATTCATGGATAGTTTCATGGATCCATTGAGAGGTTGGGTTAAGGCTCTCAACCCTACTTCACTATAGGAAGCAATCAAGAAGGCTAGAGACATATAGTTTAGCAATCAGGGGAACAAGTTCTCAAGCAATCAAAAGAACAAATACCCCTCTCACAGCTCATTCTCTTTAAAGGATAAGGGAAAGAAGCCTTTCTCTAAAGATG
>VDFB02269335.1:0-96410 GCA_007258455.2 Sequoia sempervirens | reverse complement strand
TTAAGTATTGATCAGGTAGCATACTAGGAGATGAACGATTTAATCTCTTCCTAAAAGATCTGGTTTTTTTATTGTGTAACTGCTGGCTTGAATATGTTCAACTGTAGCTGGTTGGTTGAGTCTGAGCTTCTACTGGAGGCCATTAACTCCTCTTTAAAAGGAGGACCCCTCAGCACTAAGGTGTGACTCTTGGGCTGGAGATCCAAGGGAAGAGAGGAGAGTGTTGTAGGTTAGAAATACAATTAAGGAGAGCATCTCAGGAAGTTAACTTATTAATCAGCTCTTCTATAATGTTTAGATGATGCATATTAAGTAGATAGATTTGGAATATAAGGGATGACCATCTTTTTTTTTTGTTTAAAATAAAAGATTCTTGAAACAGGCTTTGTTTCATTTATTGAGCCTTAAAGAGAATATTCTACATGGGACAGGTTAATATCTACTATGCTGAGCAGGAATTCACATATCCGAACATATCAGAAAGCAAAATGTTCTCCTTAGTAACAGAATGAACATACAGTATTTCTATCCTAAGACCGATATGAAGAACATATTTAGCTCCAAGCCAGATTACAATCAGTTCTCAGTATTCTAGGATCTCGGAAAAGAAAGGGAAAGACTATTAACTCTGCAATTTGAGATATGAGGAGAGAATGAAATATGAAAAAAGAAAGAGCTATAAGAAACTCACTTTAATGTTCATAATGTTCTTTGCTAAGTAGAATGTAAAAACCACCTTGGCTAACAGATAATAACTACTGACAGAGACTCCTACATTAAGGTAAAGCTATCTATAGGTACTTTTACCTTTGTTTTTGACATCCCTGTATTAACATTGTTGGTAAATTAGTTTCAATAAGGGAAAGATCGGGAATTTGGTTGAGTCCATGTTTAGACTGAATAAATATGCAGTTTGTTACAAAATGTTACATAAGAATGACATATTCAACATCATAAACATAAAATATTCCGTGCAGAATTTAGGAGTCATGAATCAATGTCAGCACTGAAATGGACAGAAAAGAGACAACTCTGTTGCATCTTATCAGGGACAACATAAAAGCTGAGCATGCTGACATTAATCTATCCAGAAAAAAAACTGAAGAAAGAGTTGTAAAGGAATGAAACATTGTTGACATTAATCTATGCTGAAAAAATGAAGCATAGAGTTGACGAGAAATAGAGTAATATCACATGGAACTTACAGTGCTTCCCCAACGATCCACAAAATTGACATCAGCCTCGTAGTCTAGAAGGATCTTGACAATATCAGTATGCCCTTCACAAGCTGCTAAATGGAGAGCTGTTCTTTTGTCATAGTCAGCTAAATTTGGGGAAACTCCACCCTTCAGTTCTTCAACCAAACCATCCACATTTCCATGATTGGCATAGAACAGAAGTTGATATGAAATATCCACACTATCAGACATGTAGTGTGGTTTCTGCATGTAATGCAATATATTTATTACAATATGCCTAAAAACAATCTTATTTTTTACAATTTAACCTCTCAGACAACATGTTGTAACTTGCAGGTAGAATAAAACTTTGGGTTGAATAGAACATTTATAAATGAATATAAATATAAAAACAATCATTGTTAAAAACAAAGAAATTTAATTACATCTCTTAAGTTTCAGACAATAAGACAGTTGAGGCCCAAATCTATAAAATCCGCAGTAACTGTGTAAAATAGCAGATACTAAATAATTCCATGAAGATAGCACCCAATGTATAGGTCAATGACCGTTATTTACAAGTATTTACTGATTAGGGTCATTGACAAGACCTATACTTTGAGGATGACTTTGAGCCAACCAGAAAATTCCCTCTCATCTTCCATCCATATGAAAAAGATTCCTATTTTTGTTCACAATTCATAGCAAACTAAGGTATAGCTCAACCATCAATGACCCACAGAAATTATTCAGATTTGAAACCCAAAGCAAACCATAATCAAATCCATTTGAGGATTATATATTATTCTGTGTGCAAGATGATTTTCTTTATGCAGAATAATTGTGAATTAAACTTCATCAACTAAACAATGTATTATTAAATGTTTTGTCTACATCTGAAATGGGGCTGTTTCACCAAGTGAAAAGGGAACATTAATTTCTCATGTAAATGACCTTTTGGAATTCAAAAGTGGGTAAAACTTCTTGTTGTTCGACCCTTTGGTTAAAAGTGCGATAAAAATCAAAGTTATAAATAATAACCCTTGAATTTAAAGAGAGGTAAAAGGAATTCCCATCTTGTGTTTGGAAAAGGTTTGAAAGTAATTGAATTTATGGTTCCAAAATAAAAAACAAGGTAAAATAATTAATTAAATTAATTCATTATAAAAGGGTGTGATGGTTTGGAACCACATCTGAAAATATTAAATGTTTACCATTTATGACAGGCTTGGAAAGAGGCAGAGAAATCAAGTAACTCGTGGAAGATAGTGGATAGGCAAATGCTGGGCATTGGAGAGGGACACTCTTTAACTTGGAGTACACCCACAACTGTGCTTGATAAGACTGTTGTGCATGAATACATGCATTTTTTTGTTGTTTGAATAAACTGAAAAGATAAATATATTCATGATTTTGGGTTATCTCTAGTTAAATCCTTTAAATTGTTAGCTAAATCACTGGTTATGAATAATTCAATAATTATTGTAATGTTATTAAATTTCATTATATATTTGTGATTGTAAAATGTGGAAACTTTTTGAAATATATGTAAAACTATATGAAAAAAATAAATTAATGAGAGCCAAAATCTAGAAGAAAAAAGTGTATCATTTGTAAATTATAATATTATTTAGTAAGCTAGGGGTAAAAATGGCTTGCAATTGAATTTTTTTCAAGGCATTGAGAGAAAACTTTGCAGATGTTAAAGGTGCAAAGCATGAGGATTTAAAGAGAGGGATTCCAATATTGTGGTAGAAAACCACCCATTTTTGGCCACACCTCATCCTCAAAATCAAAGTGAACAACCCACTACAAACAAAAGATCAAAGGGACCTTTGGAAGTTGCATTTCAAAAGAAGAGTTGAGACATTGCCGACCAACTTGTAGCAAGATGTATTTATGGAAATGGATTGTCTTCTAATGTTGTCCACTCTCCATATTGGAAAGAGATGTTGAAAACAATTAATGAAGCTCCAAAAGGGTACAAGGGCCCAGGTTATGAGAAGGTGCATGGAACCTTATTGGAAAAAGAGGTCAAGATGGTTGAAGATTTATTGAAGCCCATAAAGGATTCATGGATTGAGATAGGTGTGTCTATTGTTTTAGATGGTTGGAAAGATTCAAAATATTGGCCCTTGATCAATGTTATAGCGGTGTCCCCTAAAGGGGCAATGTTTTTGAGAGTCATGGATTGTGAGGGGTAGATAAAAGATGGACAATTTATTACCGATATTATCGTTGCAGCCATTGAGGAAGTGGGACCCCACAACATTGTTCAAGTCGTAATGGACAATGCCAAGAATTGTAGAGCTGTGAGGTTATTGGTTGAGAAACGATATTCACATATCTTTTGGACACCTTGTGCAGTCCACTCACTCAATTTTATACTACAAAAGATTGGAAATAAAATTGATTGGATCAAAGAATTGTATGCAAAGGTTGAGGACATCCAAATGTTCATCACCAACCACCACATGTCTCAAGGAATTTTTAGATCATTTTCAAAATTGGAGCTATTGAATGTAAGTGAAGTAGTATTTACATTTTCATACTTTGATTGTGTATTCTAATTCTTCTTTAAAGTTTGTTTTTAAATTTTAATTATTTTTTTAATTTGTAATAGGTTGCACATGATATTAAGCGAATGATATTAGATGACTCTTGGTGGGATCATGTGGAGTATTGTAATAACCCACCCTTATTTTTTTTTCAAATTTGCAACTTGAACAATCTTAGCAAATATAACAATGATAAGCAATTGAGTAAAGCAACCTTCCACTTTGGGGTGAGTGAAGTCAAACTAACAGGAAGTAAATACCTTCCACTTTCTAATCGCCCAAATTGCGATATGGGCAAGGTGAGAGCATACGGTGGTAAGGTTTACAATGATTGAGCTTCTAAGCAATTAGCAAACCACTTCTTCAATGGGGTGAGTAAGTAAAACCAAGTACATGAAATGAAATCATTTGCTTGTTCACTGGGAATTGCAATAAAGAAAATAAGCACTTAGCGGCAACCCGACCAATTCAAAGAAAGATCCTCTGCTTGTTCAACGGGCATAACATGAAGGTAAAGTAAAACTCAACCACTTATTCAGCGGGAGCACCACTTAATCAACAGGGTAAGTAGCAAGTGAGTACAAGAGCAAATCACCAATGGTACTACCAAAGGTGTTACAATGAGCTCAATATTAAATGTTCCAGAATAATGCAAGTTGTTATACTATGAAAGAAACCAACAAAGAATAGCAATGATACCTAACTGAAAAGGCCTATGGAGGTCAATAAAGGGTCTGATATATTGTTGCAACAGGTCTAGTATGTAATGTCCCCTTTTTAGTAGCCACCCCGAAGATCATTTAGCCTTTATTATTCCCAAAGGCTAAAGGAGAAATAAGAGAATAATGATTAAATTAATTATTTGTAAAGTTATCTCAATAATTCAAAATCATAAAGATAGCTTTATATTTAATCAATTTGATAAAAGTGACTAAAATAAAATAATATATCATAAAGTCACTTTGAGAATAAAATAATAATATTTTTTCTAGAAGCTTCTTGGAGGTGTTTGAGAAATCTTTATAAGGGGCTGTGAGCTTGGAATTTGGGCATGTCTTGGATTATACTTTTCATGCTAGTTTGGTGAAGAGCTTGAATGCTTGCTTGTCTGAGGGTTTGAAGACTCTAGGATACCAGTTTTAATTGTGAAAGATCAACCCTAGCTAAAGGTTTGTGGAGGGAATCACATTAGGTTTTCTACAGGTTCGATCATTGCAAAATTTAATGGTCTTTGACCAAATTTTGGAGAACACAAGGAGATCAATTTTATTTGGAGGTGTATTTTCAGTATTTTATCACATCGATTTCTCATGGTTGTTGGTCTACATTTCTAAGAGGTCATTCTCCACTTAGGTACAACATCTTGTTCAATTTTGGTGGAAGTTTGTCCCATTTGTGACTCTTATTTGTATTTGATTCTAGCTGGAAGGAGATGTGGATTGTCAAGCAACATAGGCGCAACACTTTGGTGCCAAGATAGTTTGATTTATGAAGGAATCAATTGGGTTTTGTGGAGATCATTCATTGCTGGGCTGAGACAACTTGCAAGGATAAAATTGTGGTTTCCAACTTTTGTCATTGCATTTTCAAAGCGCCAATCAGGTTCTTCTCATTGTATAAACTTGCATTTAGAAATCTCAATATATCGCTGTCCTTACAGCATCTTGTAGTTGCATTTTATTATTGTATCATTGCCATATAAGACTGAGTTATATCATCATTCTTGCATTGTAAATCGTCTCCCATTGAGGGCGATCAGCTGTGAGTAACATTGGCAAAAGATTGTAATCAGTTTGAGTTTCATAGCTGCAATACTTATCACAAAGGAGTTTGGAGTTTGCACAAGAATTGTTTGTCAAAATATACCTTTGCTATACCTATTCATTTGTATAATTGTATTTCATTTGTAATCATCCTCACGTTTTGAAAAATCAGAAAAATACTTGCATTGCATCTTTCTTGCATTTTAAGTCATTGGAATAGAGTCTTTTCATGCATTCTTATCATCACATAAAAAGGGAAACATCAATTACTAGCTAAAAGGTGTTTGTGAGACAACTATTTGACGAAGTTATAAAGCACTCAAAACTGAAAATTAAGGGCAGAATTTGCAAGGGTCTTTACATAGTATGACTGAATAGTAGACTGAAAACTCCAACCAGCAAGCATATGATGTGCACAACTTCACCAAATCACCATATCCACTCTCCCAAATGCTTGCAAATTCAAAGTACATTCTAGGCGCCTCCCACAAACACTAAATAGTGATGACAAAGGGCAGATATCAGAAATAACAACCCAAGTACTTGCTACCACAAGGTGTATGGCCCAGCTAGAGGGGCGACCTGCTCTAGAAAAATCAAGAATCCTTTGAAAAATCTGAAACCTTGAGAAAACGGGTGCTCAAGGACTAGGAAGCATACAAAGCAACACCCACAAAATTTTTGCAAACTCTCCAATCAATGTGAGTGAAAAGGTGGTATAGCTGGGCTATGGAAAGGTACGCACCAACAACAACAAAATTTGAAACAACACTCCAAAATGCTCCAATCTGCACTGAAATAACTCAACAATATGCAAACAATACTAGAAATTATCCAAGAAATCCATCAACCAAACTTCAAAATTGAAAACATCACCAATAAGCCCAATGGAAGTTCCTCAAATGGACCTCTTCCAATGCAGCTAGGGAGTATCTTTCAACTTCAAAACTATAGCAAACCATTGAGGGTTTTTGTCCTCAAGGCCTTGAAGAATTCTAGCATCATGGCGGCAACACATTTTTATCAAATCTTCAACATAACCAAATGAGAGCTCTGAGGGGGTTTAAAAAGAAAATAGGGTTTCAAATTTGAATTGTCTTTCCCTCCAAAAGGGACACCATCCTTGGGAAATGCAATTTCATTTTAATTTTTCTTAATTCCTCCTATTTGGGAGTCCAAGTTCAAGCCCCTCTTTTAAAACAACTTTAAGTTCACTTTCCTAAGTGTGGGGTACAAAAGTGAGCTTAATAAACTTAAGTTATAACTTGTTTTCTTTTCAAATTTACAACTTTATAACTTAGTTGCAATATTTTCCTTTTATGAACTCCAAGGATGGTGGAAGCACTGAACTACCAAAATCGATAGAGCTCAATAATGAAAACCGCCGTTACTGTCGGGAATAGAAAACTTGCACTGAATTGCTATTAAGACCATTGCCAAAAATAACATTTACTAAAAATAGCATATTGCTAAAAATAGTGTGTCCAAACTCAAATTTAGCCCAATCTGAGATGTAGATGTGACTTACTAAAAATAGTAAGTGCTAAAATTAGACACTGCTAAAATAGTAGTTACTGCCCGCCAAGAATCTCAAAAAACCCAAAAAACACTTTGGCAAGTCACTTCAATTACCCCCTAAAATGCTGACAAGAATCCTCCAAGAAACTTGGAATCCCCTAAAATTCCTCCAAATAGCCTACGAGACTCTAAAAATAGGCTAACGGTCACTGAAAAGCATAGGACTAAAAAGGGGACATTACAAGCATCTTCTTAGTTTCATCAAGCCCATTTTGAGTATGATTCACTATATTGGCATGGACAAGCCATGCATTGGAGAGATATATGATGGCATCGACTCAATGATTGAGAAGACGAAGTGCACCATAAATGCAAAAGAGAAAGAACCTGAAGAGACTTTCTTCAAACAAGTGCATGCAATTGTTTAAGAAAGATGGAACAAAATGACCACTCCATTACATCCGCCTGCCTTTGCGTTGTCTCCAAATTACTATAGTAATTAGATTCTTTTTGTGCCAGGAAGGCTTCCCCCATATAGAGATTTTGAAGTGGATGAAGGGTACAAGGTAGCATTCATTAGACTCTTCCTTGAACTTGAATTGCAAGGTATAGTCACGAGTGAGTTCATTGATTTGTGCACTCAAATGGTCAAGGTATTGAAGTTCTTCATGATAGGTTCTTAAAGGATGCTCATAGTTGGTGGTACTTCCATGGCCAATACTTCCAACATTTGCAACCCCTCACAATCAAAATTTTATCACAACTAAGTTTAATAAATTGTCATTTTTTAGTTTTTAAAGTTTCATTTATAATTTTTTATTTTTTTATAATGTATAACTTTAATTGTTTACTTTGTCTTCATAGGTTGCTAGTTCATCTTCATTTGAGAGGTATTGGAGCACATATTCTATCATCCACTAAGTAAAGCGCAATAAATTGCTCTTAAAAAGAGTAGAGAAATTCATATATGTGCATTCCAACTTGCTTCTCCTTTCACACAAACATGGCTACAACGAAGGGGAGACAAAGTTGTGGGCTGTAGAGCCAGAGCATATAGACTTGGATGCTTCTACTTCCCACCATATTGCATATGAAGAGTCTAATAGCCAGCTTGAGCACAAGATTAGTGCTAATGATAGTGCCACTGGCACTACTCGTGATTCATCTAGTCTTCCTACATCATCTAATGTCAATGTTAACAATAATATTGATGATTAAAAGTGTTGAACTTGATATTATTATTTTAATATTGAACTTGAAGTTTGAAAAATGAATATTTATCATGCATGTTTTAAATGACATCCAATTTTATGGTGGTTTTGTTGTTTATATGATGTTATGTGATATTCTAATCCTAATTCATGCTTTCACGGTGCATAACCCAAAAAATTAATTTAGTTGAACCCGCGAACCAAACCCTTGAACCTGAACTTGAACCAATACTAAAACCAACATCTTTGTTGGGAAACAATAAAAGGATTAATAAAACTCCAAATCAATCATGCCCATGGTAAAAGAAGATAAGAAAATGACAAAAGAGATTTAAGGGAATTGAATTAGTAAGAAAAGTAAACATGATAAGCCTAACCGAAGAAGAGAAAAGACAACAAAAGATTGAAAGAGAAGAAAGACTTTGCAAAAGGATGGAAACTGCAAAGAAGATGAAAGTGGAGCATGCCAATGCGGGTGTTGTTGAGCACGCCAAAGGTGGTGCTGCATAAAGAAAAGGAAAAGAAGGTAGACCAGAAGGAAAAACTCTGGAGAAACTAAAAGTATGTTGGGAAAAAGTAGAACAACTTCTAACTAGTTTAAGAAAGAATATCAAAGTTTATGAAGGTTCTAGAAGATTGTTGTTAGAACCCTGCAATAATATAGGAAATCCAGTATCACTACAACCTTTTAAAAATCCCTCAATTAAATGGGATCTATCAAATTTAACAATTAACCTAGATGACCAATTTATAGAATTTCTGAAAACTCCAGAGAAGACTCCATCAATTCAAGATGAATGTTTAGAAGAATTAGTCTACAATGTCCCCTTTCTAGCGGCCGCCCAAGAGTTGTTTATTTTAGCCTTTATTTATTCCCGAAGGCTAAAAGGTGAAATAAGGGAATAAATTATTAGATTAATTATTTGTAAAGTTATCTCGAAATTATAATAACATAAGATGACTTTATATTTAATTAATTTAATAATAAAGTGACTAAAATAAAATAATATCAAAAAGTCACTTAAGAGAATAAAATAATATTTTATTCTAGAAGCTTCTTGGAGACTTGATGAGAATTCTTTATAAAGAGATTTTGTTTTTGCATTTGGCTTTGCAATTTTCCTAAGGGTTTGAAGACTCTAAGGTACTGGTTTTGCTTGTAGAATATCAACCCTAGTTGGATTGGAGTGGAGGATAATTCAGTTTTTCATATTGTGCCAAAATTTTGTGGCCCTTGGCCAAATTTCGATCATAGAAAGAAATTGATTCAAGGAGGAACATTGTCAGATTTTGTGGAGACTTTGCAGTCCTTTAGAAGGGACGATTTTGCACTTAAGGAGGTGAAAACTTTTGTCAGGAGCTTGTTCGATTTTTAATATATCTTGCTGCAAAAATCATGGCTTATTGGGAGGCTGGGAAGATTTGTCAAGAGGTGCAATTTTGATAAGAAGGGCAGATAAAAAATAGTTTGTGGCATCCATCTCAATCACTGGCATCTCTTCTATCTTGGTGTCACTTTTCAGCTCCAAAAGAGGCTGATTCAACATGGTATGATCAGAATTTGTCATCACAAGGGTCTCCAATCAGTGGCAGCAAAATCCAGGTTCTTGTTTGTATTTATCTTGGATTGTAAGTCAGTCATACATTAGAGATCATTCACTGTCCTAAACAGCATATGAGCATTGTAATTTGCACTCGTATGGTTTGAGTGTATTCGCTGTCCTATGACAGTGCTCTTTCATTGTAAATTCAGTCACTCTAAGCCAGTCGTTATAAGGAGTCGAGGTTTGAGTTGGCATCATCTGCACTTCATTTCTAGCATTGTAATAAGTCTGATTTTCATTTGCAAATATCATAGAAAGGAGTAGAAGCTTGGCAGCCAATTGTTTGTGAAAATGTCTCATGGCTGTAAGTGTACATTTTGCATAAGCAGATCATCTATATGCATTTGAAAAGAACAAAAACATTTGTATTTCTCTTCCATTACTTGTTAGAAACATTTGCATTTCTTTTTCATTACTTGTTATACATTTTGGCATTTATTTTCAAGCATTCAAACATCTTTTGCATCAATCAAAGACAAAACCAAGCAAACTGAAAACACAAACAGCAAGTTCAAACTTTGCAAGACAACTGTTTGACGAAATGTCCAAGGCATGAGAAAGTGAAAACAAGAACAGATTTTGCTAAGGAAATTATAGTGGTATTAGAGCTATTGTTCCTACCAGCCTGTAAGGGTACATGAGTGAAAGAGAAAAGAGGTACGCAGCAAGAGAAGAAAAGAAAGTGCAGCAATACGAAAAAGGTACAAAACAATTCAAACTTTCATAAGTTCTGGAAGGAGGAACAATTTCAGACATTTTGAGAGCTCATTGGGAGGTTGAAGAAGAATCATCCAGTATAATGGGAGATCAAAGAGGGAGCATGTAATGTCCCCTTCCAGTTGACATCTCTTTGATCCTGAGATTAGCCTATTATGTGACCCTCGTAAGCTGATAGGGTGGATAGAGGGTCTTGTTGAGGCTTGGCTTGGCTTCAGTTGGCAGAATCATTCAGCTTGGCTTTCGTTTGGAGTCGTTTGGACATCAGTTGCTTGACTTACTATTTTTAGTAAGTGGAGACATTCAGCGGAGCACCCCTGCTATTTTTAGCAGTATGGTTTGGTCATATGCAGATTCAGTCACTTATCAGCCAGCTTCAGACGATTCGTTAATCGGACTTATATTGAGAGAGATATTAATATTTATTTGCCAAAATAAATATTAATTAAGTTGAAGCTTATATTATAAAGTTATAATATAATTAATTAAATATTATAACTTAAGTGACTTTATGGAAGGGGTCGACCATCATTAAAAGGGGGCCAAGTTCAATTATTAATTATAATTAATTTGGGCGCCCAAACTATGGAATTATTAAAAGTGAAATTCAACTTTTATTTAAATGGTGCTTTTTGGAGAGAAGTCAACCCTCTTGAAGAATATAAGGTTTTCACTTGTGAGAAAAATTGCATTATGTTATGAAATCGATTTTTGCCAATTTCTTCTTTAGAGAATGGAGCCAAGGGTTTTAGTTGTCTATTTGCATTGGAGAATGAGCCATCTTCAATGTTGCAGTTCAAAGGCTGTGAAATATCAGTTGGTTTATTGCCTGTCAGTGAAATAGCTTCATCCAGACATTATTACAGAGCTTATTGAGAAGTTATCATTCAGAGATTGAGTCATATTTGTCAGAGAAGGGAATAACTTTGAGCGGCTGGTTGGGATCTTCACCTAGCACGAATCCCAAGGTTGTACGAATTGATTTGCTGCTGTTTTGAGGGCCGTACCACTTAGCTGGAAGGTCGTACTTCTTACCCTAGCCTGGGCGCCTTGCTTTTTGACCTTTTGTCTTCACAAGATGGGACGCAATGATCTTTGGGTTGGTCTGCATAAATCACGAGGCTGGAGAAATGTTATTTAATGCTGGCAATATCAATTCTTCATCATTCTGGGGTGGCTGCAAATCAGCAAATCAGGTTTTTTTGAATAATGCAATCAGCTTTGCTTTTGGTCTGCATGTTAGGGTTTCAATATTGTAATAGCTGAGGAAAGATAATACAATTATTTGCTTTCAATTCAAGAGAATATTAGCATCAGTTTTTACCTTATTGTATTTATTAAATATTTTAGTAGCATTTCTTTCAAAATAGCATTATGTTCTTGTATGCAGAAAACCACAAAAAAATCAAAAACCTATAGAACACAAAAAACAAACAGTTTGAGCATCAGTGTTGAAGTTGAGCCAACCAGGGTTCTTCACAAAGCAGACCTAATTGAGAAGAACCTAGAAGAGAGCTATCAAATGATGAAATCATGAGAGCACATGTAGAAGAGCATAGATCAACAAATCAACATTTGACATGGATGATGGATATGTTGATAAGAAATTCAATCAACAATAATAACAATATGAATGTGGGTAACAATGGACAAGGAGACAATTTAGTCAACAATAGGACTCCTAACCATAGAACCATACAAATAGGGTCAAGACCTATGATGCCAATCTTTCCCACAAGAGAAGAGCCGCAAGTAGATAATGAGCCCTCAATGATCAAGTTGCAGGAGTAGCTTAGACAGGAATGGCTTAATACTAGTCCAGGGTTCCAACATGATGTTTCTCTTCGTGAGTTCATAGACTCGGCTTTGAGACATAGACCTGGTAGAGGTAACCAAGAGTAGCGCAATGAACTCGGGAGGAAGGTAGGAAAATTAAGTTTTCCCTATTTTGATGGGTCTGGGAAGATGTCAACACGAGCTTGGGTGCAAAAGTTTAATACATATTTTGAGCTTAATCGTATTCCCAAAGAGGAAGCAATCAAATTTGATACCATACATTTGGATGGAGTTGCACATGAGTGGTGGCATCATGGATTGGTCATGATGGATCATGATCAGATTACTTCCTATGCGGAGTTCACTAAGCGTTTGATTGAGAGGTTTGATGTGATGGATCCAAAACTCCATTTCAAGGAGTTATCTCAACTCAAGCAATGGGGATAATTGGATACATACATTGCTGATTTTTAGAGGTTGGCTGTTCTAGTGACCGATATTTTAGAGAGGAGGTTGCTGGTCCTATTCATGGATAGTTTCATGGATCCATTGAGAGGTTGGGTTAAGGCTCTCAACCCTACTTCACTATAGGAAGCAATCAAGAAGGCTAGAGACATATAGTTTAGCAATCAGGGGAACAAGTTCTCAAGCAATCAAAAGAACAAATACCCCTCTCACAGCTCATTCTCTTTAAAGGATAAGGGAAAGAAGCCTTTCTCTAAAGATGGCCATGGGAACAACATGTCTATTGAGGATTTCCGCAAGGAGTGTAGGGAGAAAGGCATTTGCTATCATTGCAAGGAAAAATGGGAGGCTAGACATTGTTGCTTGGGAAAAGGAAAGGATCATCTCATTGAGGTAGTGTCGGACATGATGTTGTGGACAACAATAGTTTAGATGAGGAGCATCCTCAAGAGGATGGGGGTAAGAGTAGCATAATTTCTACCTTATCAGGTACATTGAGATTCAACTCCTTCAAAGTCAGGGGATCTTTATAGGGACAGTGCATCGCAGTATTGATTGACAGTGGAGCCACCCATAGCTTCATTGATGCAGCTCTAGTAGAAAAATAGAAGTTGTTAGCTGAAGAGATTGAAGGTTTTAATGTGATGGTGGTAGATGGATATAATATGGCATGTACACGGAGGGTTCAACAGTTGCATATCACATTGGGCACTTATACAGTCACCAATGATTTCTATGTGGTGGACTTAGGGGGTACCAATGCTATTCTTGGGATTCAGTGGCTACACTCACTTGGGAAATACACATAGAACTTTTAGACCATGGAGCTCAAGTTCAGAGCTGCAGATGGAAGGAGAGTGGTGCTTAGGGGTATGTCGACTAGAGCACCCAAGATGGTGTCAGCCAAATGTATGGAGAGTATTTTCAGGCGTGGTGACATAGCATGGGCAGTTGAGTGCTTGATCACAAGCAAAGAAACTCCTGATTCAGATCAGCCATACCCTGCGCCATCGGATTCGCACTCACGCCTCGAACCCGCCCGGGTGCTTAACCCGGCATCGGAGCCCGGCCATATACAGTTGGTAAGATTGGTGCGCAGGCTCAGCCCGTGGGTCTCGCGCTACTGACCCCTGACAGATCGGCACGACTCGTAAGGCATCTACCGAAGCACCAGCCCGCGGCACGCCGGACCTCGGGTACTGTACCACAGACCTGCAGCGAACCCTCGCTAACCCATCATCGCCCAAAGACTTCAAAAGTGGGCCCAAAAGTGAATAAAAAACAATTTTTTAATTTCTATTTTGCTACAAAACCCTAAAACGACCCAATATGAGGCATTTTAACACTAAAGCATTTCATTTTTACCTCTCATTTTGCTCTCTCCATAATTTGTGTCCATCTTAGCATTTTGAAGGGAGGTGATTGCATTTGAAGGAGATCGATTGTGGAGTGGCAAATAGCTTCTACAAAGGAGATTTAAGTGTTCAAGGTATGCATTTAAACCCTATTCTTCAATCTTTTGATGAATTTTTTTAAGTTTCTTAGTTTTTGATGAATTTTTTCAAGTTTGTGAAGAAGTTTTTCAAATATATATATATTTTTTTCTTTTTTTTTATAGATTGCAACAATGGCAAGTAGTCAAAGTTCAGTGGGTGGGGATGGAAGCCAAAAGTTTAAAATTGATAAAGGATCTCCTTTATGGAGACATACCACACGAATTTCACAAATTCCTGGAGGTGGGGGGTTTGTTTGGAAGTGTAATTTTTGCAATGCACAATATAATAGCTCCTACTACCAAGTAAAACTTCATTTTATGGGCCCTGGTGGTAAAGGGATTAACATGTGTGTGGGTCCAGATAAGAAGGGGTTATCTACTGTACAAATAGCAGGATTTATAAAAGAACAAGAAGATGCCGACAATTCAATTGCAAGAGGAAAACAAACTAGTTATAGTACCGGAAAGAAAAAACAAACATTACCCACTCATCAGATAGTTAGGCCCTCTAGACATCCCTTCTTGTCTATACCCTCTACGGAAGAAGAAGATGAAGAACCAGAAACCACCACCCGCAAGAGAGGTCCATTAGAGAAAGCATTTAAAATGGAGACAAGAGATATTGCTGAAGAAAAAATTGCACGCTGCCTCTATGCCAATGGTCTTCCATTCAACTTGGTGAGATCACCATATTGGAAGGACATGGTGTCAGCAATAAATAGTGCACCTCCTGATTTCACAAGTCCTGGGTATGAAAAGGTGCGTACCACCTTATTGCAAAAAGAGAGGAAATATGTAGAGGCCCAACTAAAACCAATTAGAGATTCTGGGGTTGAAACAGGTGTATCTATTGTTTCCGATGGATGGAAAGATTGCAAAAACCGTCCATTGATTAATGTTATTGCAGTGTCCCCCAAGGGGGCAATGTTTTTGAGGGCGGTTGACTGTGAAGGGCAAGTGAAAGATGCAATGTTCATTTCCAGGATTCTCATTGACTCCATAGAGATGGTGGGTAGTGACAATGTTGTCCAAGTAGTTACGAACAATGCAAAAGTTTGCAGGGCTGCAGGTGCTTTGGTAGAGGCCAGATATGAGCACATCTTTTGGACACCGTGCACTGTACACTCCCTCAATTTGGTGATGCAAGCAATTGGCACCCAAATAGAGTGGGGGAAAGAAATATACCAGGAGTCTGAGGAGATCCAGATGTTTGTGACAAACCACCATATGTCACAAGCAATTTTCAGAACTTTTTCAACATTGGAATTGTTGAAGGTAAATTTTAAAATTTAATTTATTTAGTTTCATTTATCATTTATGTCATGTTTTACATAATTGAATAAAATAATTTTTTGCATTATTTACATATTTTAAATGTGTTATTAACTTACTATTAACATGTTCTTAGGTTGCCAAGACCCGGTTTGCATCTCACACAATTGTTTTGAGACGACTTGTGAAGGTGAAAGATGCATTGAGTCAAATGGTTATTAGCAACCAATGGGGTATATGGAAGCAATCAAATTCAGAGAGGGCCCAAAAAGTCAAGGCATTGATCTTGAATGACGATTGGTGGGATCGTGTGAATTATGTATTGGAATTCACCGAAACTATCATGTCTATGCTTCGGTTTGCTAATACAGATGAACCATGCTTGGGGATGTCTATGATAGCATGGACACAATGTTGGAAAAAATAAAAATAGAAATACAAAAAAAAGAGAATGATCCTAAAGACACCTTGTACAAAAGGGTGGAAGCAATTGTTCTTCATCGTTGGAACAAGATGACAACTCCATTGCACCTCCTTGCATATGCCCTATCTCCGAGGTACTATACCACTGAAGTGCTTTCTATCCCAGGGAGAATACCGCCATATAGAGATGTTGAAGTTGCTAATGGGTATAAGACGGCATTTAGTAGAATGTTCAGTGATCCAGAAGCGCATGCAAGTGTCATGAGATAATTTGGAATGTTTGTCACAGGAAAATCAAAAAATCATAATGCTTTTGTTGCTAGAGACCAATACAAAATGGATGGTCTTACATGGTGGTACCTCCATGGTCAAGATTATATGTACCTCCAACCTCTTGCAATCAAGATCCTCTCACAAGTAAGTTTTTTTTTTTTTTGCCACTTGTATTGTAAAATTTAACACTTAACATTCTTGAATTTATCTTGCATTTTTAATTTTATTTTACCTTTTGTTGGTTTTCTCCAAGTTGCAAGCTTTCTCGCCGGCCGAACGAATTGAGTACATACTCCTTTATCCACTCGCTGAAGCATAACCGTTGGCTGCAAAAAGTATTTCAGCACTTTAGTGTATATTCATTCCAATTTCATGCCTTCTATCAATGGCGATCCTCAATACAGCAAGTATGAGGTTTTTGATGTGCACCCTAGAAGCCCATCGAATTTGGATGCAACCATTCAGGATCTTGTTAGAGCCACTATGGATGATGTGGGTGATATTGATGACATATCACATGGTGTTGGATCCGCTTTGGGTTCAAATGATGATGATTTCGAAGTTGAAACCACTCAAAATCCAAGTCATGATGATTCTGACAATCCTTTTGATGATTGATGAGCATATGAACAATGAACATTGAATCATGTTTCAAATTTTCAATGTTTCATGAACTACATTTTGTAATTCAGTAATTTTATTTGAATATTTTTCAACCATCAATTGGCATTTAATATTTATCTTTGGCATTTGGCATTGATCAATGATCAAGTATCATACTATGAAATGATTTAGTTTTACAATTTTCTATATTTTATTTTTGTATATATAATACATATATATAGATTTATAATATATTAAATTATTTATATATATATATATACACACGCATCTATTACTTACCCAAACCCCTAAAAATTTTGCTCGTATTCATCGCACGGGTTCTCGCCCCGAACCCGGCCCCTAACTAACCAATAACTTAGATAATAATTAATTAATTGTAAAAGTGAACAATATTAAATGACTTGTTGACTTTATTATAAAAGTTTATTTAATGTCATAAAGTCAAATTATAAACTGATATTGATATGAGCACCCAAGTGAAGGATATTATAAAAGAAACAAAAGCAAATATTTTAATAAGCTTTAATGATTAAAATGCCTTGGAGGTCGTGCCACTTTGGAGGTGATATAAAAGGAACTCAAAAAAGAAAATTTATTATTCATTGTTGATTCAACACTTATGAAATTTGTGAAGCTTTGGCTGTGAGGAGAAAACTAGGGTTTCTTCTTCAATTTGATCATGGAGAATGTCCATTCTCTCTGATTTGAGCAACCTACAGGTGTGAGATAGCATCCAAGGGTTGTTATTTCAGGTGGCTTTGCTTCTAAAGTCACATTGTGCTTACTTAGAGTGAAAAATCTCAGAAGTTTACAAGGGTTTGAAGAGCAGATTTCAGATTGTTGAAAGAACCCTCATTGGAGACACATATTTCAAGAAACATCAAATAATATTGTGCAGATTAGAAGTTACCAGGATTTATTATTATTGCTGGTCATTAATTAGCGTTTCATTGCTGTCACATCACCTTCTTCAGACCTGGCCGTACCATTCTTTGAAGTTGTACTTCTGCTGGCTAGGGCATGTGGATTCTAGAAGGGAAGCAATTGCATTTTGACTACAACCCTTGGCTCATTCTTGGCGTTTCAGAGATGGATGTCTTTCAGCGGTCATTCCACGGTGGAGAAGACTATCATTTAAGCAAGGCGGCCATAAAGAGGGTTTTCCTGGCTGCTGCTATTAATTTTCAGAAATTCAATAATTGTGTATTCAGCTTCCGGGTATGAGATTCTTGTGAAAGTATTGCAATGTTAAATCTGATTTGAATACATATATAATATCTGCTACAATAGTTTGTCAAATTGCAATTTGTTCATACATATATCTTTCATATTTCCTGGCAATCTCTTATTTGTAAATGCAAAACAAAACGAAACTTTCAAAACACAAGCAAACACCCAATCAATTTCAATTAGTAGATATCTCACCAGGGGTGGGACATTTCAAGATCTTTGGAGTCCCCTTGCCTTACCACTTAGCCTACGAGAACTCAAGAAATAGGCTAATGGTCTTCGAACTGATTAGACCTGAGAAGGGGACATTACAAGGAACTTCAAGTAGGTGTCAAAATTAATCCCTCCCCAAAACTCCATGGAGGTGACAAGAAGCGAGGTTCCTCCTCTCTTTATTATAAAAGCACAGGGTGTAACTTCCTTTGGAGCCTAGAGGCAATTGGATGAACTTCAATTGACAAAAGGAAAATTAAAATTTGGCTGCATTTGGACAAGGCAAAGTTCAATGGTCTAGAATTTCAAGGTGAGAGTTAAATCTTGCATGAAAGCTTTGGCTACGATGGGGTGGCTATGAAAACTACGCATATAAGCAAAGATGTTGGATGCAATGTGTTAGAGGATAAAGATCCACCTAACAAGATACGAAATGGTGATCAATGATAAGTGTGTGTTGGAAAGAAATTCTAGTTAAATTGAAGATTGGAAAGGAGGATTCAATTATATCTTTTGCATCTAATCTCATTGCTATCTCTAGTATGAAGCCAGAGGTTGCTATTGCTTGACAATTCTAGCTATATATTGCTTTGTTTTTGTGTTGAATAAGAGGAACCTTGGATGAAAGCTCTCATGTCAACAGTTGCTAAAATTCAATTCCCAATTAAATCAAACTGCATGCAAGCCAGTATGTGCAACATGGAGCAAAAGTAGGTAGTTTGAAAGCCACATTTGGCTTGTGGGCTTCCTTGGAAGATGCTAAATTTTGGTGGCCTTGTTTCTAGATAGCTATATGCAGTTTCAATTTCCATTAGCCAATACAATTATATGTGAAATCACAGGCTCTCTTGTTGTAGTGGGATACTTTAGCTTATTATGCTTAGAAGTTTTGTACAACTTTATTGCAACCTTTGAATCTCACTAGCATCAAGTATCCTAAGTTTTATGTTGTAAAACCCTATTTGATTTTTATGGTGAATTTGAATCACTTGGTGGATTTGGTAGTTCTTTGATGCATCATTCGTCTGGTAGTTTTGCCATCTTTGATATTCAAAGTCCATTTTTTTTATTTCCCTTATTTAAAAAAAGGGTTTAAAAGCAAATCTACAATATTAAAAATTTCCAAAGTTAATAAAGGTCAGCTTTCGTTACCACAAATATTGAGGCAAATTGAAAGAATGTTGACTCTAGAGCATGTAGCATCAAGGAAATCATCTTCATTTGAAAGAATAATGGGTTAATCACTTTTGGCACATGTAGAAATTACTACATAATTTTCATTTATTCATCTATTTTACTAATATATTTAGTGAGTCACAAGCAACACTAAGATAGATTAATGAGCAATTCTGTTTCTATGTGATGTTTTTCGGGCTGTGAAATCTCTCGAATAGATTGTGCATGCTGTGTTCTCTTGTAATTGTTACTTTCCATTGCTTCCTATAAGATGCACTAATGCATCCACATCAAGGTGTGTTTCCCTAGAGACACTGAAAAGAGGGATAACACTGCATGTGAATCCCAGACAACTTTTAGAGAACATCCTTCAGAACTTGGCTCATATACAAAGTAACGCAAATGAGTTTCAGTGCACAGCCTGTGCCATGGGTGTATTTCCAGTAGACTCCAAAAAAATAAAACAGAAGAAAACATGCTAACATGTTTTTCACATTTAAGTTGGCTTTATATTAAACAATGATGGAAAATAAAACAAAGCAAATCTTACCGATCCAGGAGTAAAAGAAGCTGAGAAGTAAGAAGTAATATTTTTCATGCGGCCTCGCATGTATGGATCACATGACAAATACAAATTCTTTACAAGAACATCTTGTGATCCATCTTTCAACTGCAATGGAAGTTTGGTACATTTTATCAACATATCAGACTCCTTTGGCACTCCAGTAACATAATCTTTCAAGATTACTTGGTTGTTACTCACTTCAATGCTTGCCATTTTAGTAGAGTTGCCCTGCAATAAAGTGGTCAAGATCAATAGCAAAGTCAGAAGTAGAACACCTATCCCTCTGACAGCATCAACGATATCATCCCTCTTGCAACAAACTCAACCAAGAATTGTCTTTGACTCTTTTAAATAAAACATTGTGTGGGTTTCATATCAAGCTGCAATATGCTTATAAGAAATGTAATAAGACAAAAATACAAGAATATGGTATTATTTTGGAGCTGCTATATTATGCACAGCAATTGTCCACATGAGAATTAATATATTATGGCCCAATGAAGGCCAAGTCTAGACACTGAGGCCATCAATTGCATCCTTATGGTTATAAATCAAAGTCTAGATAGCAAATTCAAGAGAGACATAGGACTCCCAATCAGCATTTAAGTCATGAAAATTTAAATTCAAACAATTACCAAATCACTCTTTCATCGCCATATCACAATCATGCTAGATAAATTAAGTATTAACATGCTCTGTGTGTGTGCACATGTGTGCATGTGTGTATTTATTTATTTATTTGACCATCCTAACATTTGAGATAATCGAACTGTCATACAAAGGGAGTCTTCTCTCTACAAGTTTGGAATTTTGCTCAAGATTTGTTCAAGATGAGTAACACTCTGCTCTAAAGGTAAGATTCATCACAATTTTCGACCCACTTATATTTCTACAAGTGCATTTCTTACAATACTGACATTGTAAGGAATTCAAGTTACTATTCCAAATCCTACATCTGAACAGATAAGTCTCATGCTATTTTGTAAGCTGCCTGTTATATTGTTAATGCAAAATTGAGATTGCTTTTTATGAGCCAACTCTCTTCTGCAGGTAACATTCACACTCCACTCCATTTTCAAGGTTTGGATATTCAAACTTCTCATTCCAGGATAAGAGATCGCCTGAATCTTCTTTCTCATACAGCAGATAATTCCCATCTTTTATTTTCTGCAGAATTTATCTTCACTTTATAAAGGCAAAAATCTAGGCTAAATATCCCCCCACTGTCCCTTCTGTATTGTAACAGACTAACCAACAAGCTTGCTTTGCTAAATAGTCTCAGGAAATATCCATCACAACCTTTCCCAGATCACCCCAATTCCAACAAAAGGATAACTTAAGAAAATCAAGGTTTATCTTAGACTGGATCTTAAAATCCCAGTCATTTGACCAGTTGAATCAAATTACTGTTTCACAGCTTCCACAGTACCCAGATAATACTTCTCATACTCAAATTCCTCAGGCTCCACAGCAAAAAATTACTTCCTCACACCAAATGTAAGAATTTCACTCCATTTCCCAGAAACTACAGCAGAAATGTTTATACCAATTTGATCTCTTCATGTAGATCTTAACCCACGATATGATTCATTTCCTTGAAAATTTTATTGATAAGTATGACAGAGTGGTATATCTTCTTGAGTGGCACCTAAACATAGGACAGGACAGCTCATTCAAGAAGCAGATTTTAGAGGAACAGGAAAAAGCACGGTACAGATTAAAATTTAAATTCATTATCCTACTTTGAAAAACTCAGGCCTCCTTTCAGTTATTCAGGAACATCATTGGATACAGTAACATGGAACCAAGTTTCATCAAACAAGAATCAGTCAATGGGGCATCTTGTACAGTCAGAGTTGAAAAAGCTGATTGCCATAAGCTGATCACAAGGTGGCCAGTCATTTTTTTTTCCATCAAGTTATCAACAATTAAATTTTCTCAGCCTAATGTAGGCAGTAAAAAGGACCATGCTTCTCATAGTTTTTAATCATTAATGGTTCTCTGTCACTCTAAAGCTGTCACGTTTTGAAACTTTTGCATTTAATTTTCCCTTCTAATCAATGGATATTATGCTGTGGTTCTTAGAGACAAGGATTTTGGATTGGGACTCAAGATTTTCAGTGTCACAATACAAGTGAATCTAAAGTATCATGCAACGCTTAACCCAGCAACCAAGCTTGCTGTTTTTTAACTATTCTAACCACTTAATATAAAAATGATTTTGCTGATCAAAAAAGAGATTGCTAGGTGAACAGTCTTGGTATTTTATTGCTGAAAACACATTTTTTCTCATTATCCTAGCCCACGGGTCTATAAAACTTTGGCAGGAGGGAAATTTTTCTTCTTTCTAGTGCCTGTAATAAACCACTTGTAGGTTATTGTCTTCTCCCAAGATCTACAGCGATCCCTTTGGGTAGATCTTATTCTTCTCAATCGGTCTGTAGTTATGTAGAATTGTTCTTCTGTAGGCCATTCATGAGCAAATTAGTAAAATGGAAGGATTCTTCTAAAAATGTACTCCGGTACATAAAAGAAAAACTATCTTTCCTCACAAGTCGTGCTTTACTGGACGCAATGAGTCTCCCAAGGGAAGAAGAGATCATGAGGCTTCAGAAAGAATGATTTTTTAATCACAATGGTACTGACACAGCTCAATTAGTATTCAATGTTAAGCATGACATCATGATTGGGTCAGGAGGGTGTCTTATCCCACTACAGTACCAAACAACTGCTTAGTGGAATCTAAGAACCAATAAATTCATACGATGATGGCCTGCAGTGAACATAAACCAACACATGGATAGGTAGGCCTGCCCAGGGCTCCTCCTGTTATGAACTGATGAGATGTCAGTGAGATACCAAAAAATGGATAAAATCACAAGGATTTCAATCTTAGAGGACATCCGGATGTCATGTCCCCATTTTGGCGAGCATCCCGAAGATAAATGGAATTGGCCTATCACACGACCCTCGTAGGCAGATAGACTGGATAGAGGGTCACTTCGGAGCTTGGCTCAGCTTCAGTTAGCGGAGTTTGATCAGTAGTCTTTCGTTTTGGCTCAATCGGAGACTTTTTGCAGAATTGCTATTTTTAGCAGTTCCTGGCAGGCAGAGTGGGACCCTGCTATTTTTAGCAGTATGCATTTTGTCGATATTGAATCGCCGAGGTTCGTCGGCTTGAGCCGGAGCGATGTCGGATGATTAGCGAGGAGAGATATTAATATTTAATTATATTGATTAAATATTAATTATTTATCATTTATAATATAAAGTTATAATTTTAATTATAACCCAAAGTGGTCTCATAAAGAAGCCCATCATCGAGGAGAGGGGCCATTTAATGAGTATAATTTATTATAATTATTTGATGGAGAGAACTATTGAGAGATTAAAAGAATTAAATGTTAAATATATTAAAATTCCTATTATTAAGGAAATCGCACTTTTATTGCAATAAAGGAGTTTTGCCTTGGGAATGGTGATTATGACATTTGATGAATTGAAAATTTTCCAGTCTTGCCAGAGAACGGAGACCTTAGGGTTTGAGTTCGTAATTCGTTGGAGAACGAGCCATCTCCATCGAAGCAGTTCAGAGGATGTGAAATAACATCTGATTTATTGCCAGCAGAGGTTTTCTCATTCAGAGTAAACTACAGAGCTTCAGAGATTATCTATTATCAGAGTTTCTTCAGTGATTTGTATCCAGAGTATTTCCAATCATCAAGGCGCCCATTTCAGAGACTCAAATATTGATTTTTGAAGGAGCCGTACAAATTCATTAATGTTGCTGCAGGCTGTACCATTCTGACAGGCCGTACCAACAGGGAAAGGAAGAGTTTCTTCACATAAGGCAAATGCCTCACATATTGGTCTTCTGCCTTCTATTCTCCAAGACGCCTATCCTTTGCATTGCTGGAGTCCAGGAAAGAGGGGCTGTACATTTTAGTTAATTGCTGATTGCTGATTACAGCCGTACAGACTGTACCAGGGCCATACCATCTTATATAAGGCGTATACCTTCTTGAGAGTGGGTCGCTTGCATGGAGGGTAGCTTATCAACTCCAGTTAGGGCGCATATTTCTTGGGCATCATCAGAGATCATCAGACAGAGGGAGAACAAGCCTTTCATCTCAGCCGTACCAGATTTCTGAGCATCTCCAGTTTGCTGTTTACCAGGTTTTACCTCAATAAAATCTGTATTCTTCATTGCATGTTACCAGATCTATGTTGTACTGAACTTATATAAGCAATAGATGAAAAGCCTTCAAAATACTTTGTATTTGTGATGCATGTTGGCCATTTAGTATATTTTATAGAATTTATTATTCTTTCCAAGCAAGAATCGCAATCTTTAATTTATTGCTCAAAAACATCAAAGGCAGTCAAAACCCTAAATTCACAAAAAGTCAAAACCTAAAACCTTGAAATACTTCCAAAGCGTCGAGAAAAGCTGTTAGATTAGGAGAATAGGGAAATGGGGTTTTCTGATGGTATCGAGCTAAATCCTGCCATCTGAGGGTTTAGCCGTCTTAAGACGATTAGGGTTTTACCGGGCATCATTCTTTGAGGCGAGCTTTGGTTGGCAATTATGAGGGGTTGATAAGCGTAGAAAGGTGAGCCCGGCGAGGTATTACGGTGATAGAACAGTTAATCTTAGAACAGAGACTCCTTACAATAACAGAGGTCAGAACCGTGCAGAGGTCTTGCATGCACTCAGAGAACTTAGTGCAGGTCAACGGCGGTCAAATGGTGTATTGTGGTGAGTTGCGCCGAGAGGCTGGATACCCACAGGAATCGTCACCACCTGCGTGGCGATGTGGGGAGTGTTAGGTTCCGCGAGGAGCTCCTATACAAATTGATATCACCGGACATGAGGGTAATTTCTATAGGCCCCACTTTCCACGAGAGCAGGCGATGAGGTTATAGCGAGGTGAAAGAGCATGAGGGTTTTGTTAAGCGGTACATTTTAGGACGAACAACGAGTAGCGATTAATTATCACACGAGTAAGCGGAAAGGTCTCTATTAATGAGAACACCACAAAACGGCGAAGTGATTATGTTCAGGGAATATAGCATTCTACCTCAGAAGATTAAAGAAAAACTTCCTTTCATAAGTTATGTGGATGTGCACCCGAGTCTTGGCCATAAGACGGAGTTTGAAAAACAGAGATACCTCACTACAGCTCGTGAGTTGTTTACACCTGGAAAGGACAGAGAATCTACACATAAGGATAATACCACTTTTCGTCAGAATGATTTGATATCTTCAGTTTCCTATCAAGAGGGCAGAAATTTATATGATGAATTTGATAGAAGTGCCGATTTGGTTCGTGAACACACTAGCACGGCTATGAGTAATGATCTACCTACATCATCTTTGCAGGAGGAGACTCAAGAAGTTTCTACGATGGAGGCTACTTCTGATTTTTATGACAGCGTTGGCGAAACTTCGCGTGAGCATGACACAACAGAGGTTTCAGAGTTGCAAAATACCCCTATTGAGTTGTCATGTGAAGAGACTCAAGAGTTGGGTATTACAGACGCAATAGGTGTTGAGAATTTATATCATGGTGAGTCTGATTTTCTGGATCAGACCTTTGAAAATCAGCTAGAGGATTCATATGATGATATGGAATCCCGGGATCATGCGTTGGATGAGCATGCAGTTACTTGTGGAGTAGAAGCGTGTGAGGATACTGTCAGACCAGCAACTTCTACCGTACCAGTTGAGCCATCCTTCGAGGTACAGAGCAGCAGTACCTTAGATGTTGAGGTGTGCATGGTTGAGAGCACACACGATGCTGCAGATCATGAGGTGAGTGATGACGGATCAGCGTCATATCATAGTGCATATGGTGAACCGAAAAACGTGTATGGGGGTCGTAAGTTTCAGAATCCTCATCATTTGGTTGGGCAACTACACGTGGATGACACTATGATTACCACCGCCCTTGAGCATTTTGACGTTGCTCGTCAGATGTTGACTACCTATGGTTGGAGTCCTCCTTCGACAGATGAGCACAGTGAGAGTGGTTTTTCCCTTGCAGTGATACATGCACTCCGAGAAGCGATTGGAACGATGAAACAAAATTACTTAAGACTACTTGCAGACAGAGATTTCCTTCTCGAGTGGGATTGCATTTGTTATGATGCATGGCAGGGAAAAGAGGAGCGGATCGATGAGCTCACTCATGAGCTCGAGGTGACTATGGTTTCATTACATAGCACCCAGTTGGCTCTTCGAGAGTCGCAGTTACAGATTGAGAGGCTTACTGTGGCGTTGAGTCTGGCACAATCTTCACCACCTTTAGATATCGTTCAGTCTTGCATGGCAGCGGTTGGTGAGGAGTATACACCCATGGTTCATAGCCGAGAGGGAGATGTTGAGGATGAGGTTACATCCTTCACAGTTACAGGAGCAGTGGATATAGATGGGATGAGTGCACTAGTTGAGAGTTGCAGTGAGACACACGTTGCACTTGGTTCTCATAAGATTTGTCCCGTGATAGATGATGCAGGGAAGTTCATTGATAGTTCCTGTGACATGGTTGTTGATTCACTCGAGAGTTGTGAGACAACCCTCGATACTTTCCCATCTTCACAACAGATATTCAGAGTCTCATCCAGTTGGGAGATTGGTACTTGTGATGATTTGTTTCCCTCTCCTGGAAGCAAATCAATCTTTTCATTTGATACAGTTGACTATGGTCGGCAGCTGGTTGAGCCTAGTCAGGAGTACAACTCAGTTTATTATTCCAGCGATTCAGAGATGGATGATTCCGATCAGGATGGAGTGATGGTGCAATTTGTGAATAATCCATTGTTTGAATTTGTTGGTGGTTCGATCTATGATAACCCACTCTTCGAGTTGGATGATGATCGTACTCTTGATACTAGTTCCAGGCTGGGTGATGATCGTAGTGTTTGGGATTGTTCCAGTGCATCACAATTCCAAACCAAACTCACAGAGGAGTTCAATGAGGTGTACACGGTGAGGGGTGCTTACAGTTTTTTCTTTGATCCACCTGTACATGATTCGATGCACCATACTTGTGCGCAGGGTGATTCTCTCGGTACAGTCGAGGGGAGTGATTCATTACGGTGTGCAGAGTTACCATCTTCACAAGATGGGATTAGCGGATGCAGGTACTTGACCCAGCAGTTTGTGGAGTATTACTTGCAGGGGCCGCAGTCTGTTATCTATCATGCCGATGTGTATTTGATAGGGCTTAATACTTCTATGTCACAGATTTTTCATACGGGTACATGGTTTCAGGGTGACTATGGTGTTAGTTGGCATGGTGGCTTGGACAGTTATTACATCCATGAGGGTTTAGCAGAGGACAGGGAGAGATTCAGGACAATAGATGCTTCTAGGAGATTTTATCTCTGCATGACGGATGGATGTGGATTCATATGGTATTGGGATCTCGGTGGCGACAACTTTGACACCGAGTATTGGATGGGTCCTATTGGGTCACTTCACTATTCTCAGCATGGTGAAGTTGGAGACAGTAGAGCACAGTGGCAGCCTGAGGAGGACCGTCACGACAGACTTTTACGCTGGGTTTGGGATCCAGGTATTGATTGCGCAGTTGAGTTTTCGATGATGCTTCAGGAGATAGTTCGAGATGTGTGGGACATTACACAGTTTTCCTTTTGGGGCCTTTCGAGGATTGGAGTTTGTTTGCAGTGGAGATTGCTTGGGGTCAAGCAATTTTAGGGAGGGCGGACTGTCATGTCCTCATTTTTTGGCGAGCATCAGAGATCGTAAGATTGGCCTATCAGGAGACCCTCGTAGGCTGACAGAGTGGTTAGAGGGTCGTTTGGGAGCTTGGCTCAGTGTCAGATTGGAATTTTTGATCAATTGGCTTTCGTTCGGGCTCATTCGGACGTTTCTTGCAGAATTGCTATTTTTAGCAGTTCCTGGCAGTCAGCGTGGGACCCCTGCTATTTTTAGCAGTATGGCTGTGTCAGTATTCGGAATCACTTCAGGGTTCGTCAGCTTCAGACGGAACAGTAATCGGATGATTAACGAGGAGGATATTAATATTTAATTATATTGATTAAATATTAATTATTTAATGTTTATAATATAAAGTTATAATTTTTAATTATAACTTAAGTGATTCTCATAAAGGGGGCGCCCATCATCAGGGAGGGGCCATTTAATAATTATAATTTATTATAATTATTTGATGGAGAACTATTGAGAGATTAAAAGAATTAAATCTTAAATATATTAAAATTCCCTATTATTAAGGAAATCGCACTTTTGTGCAATAAAGAGGTTTTTGCCTTGGGAATGGAGTCATTATGACATTTGATGAATTAAAAATTTGCCAGTCTTGCCAGAGAACGGAGACCTTAGGGTTTGAGTTCGATATTCGTCGGAGAACGAGCCATCTCCATCGGGCGCCTGTGGTGGATGAAATAACATCCCATTTATTGCCAGCAGAGGTTTTCTCTATCTCGGTGAGTAAACTAAGCAGAGTTTCGTAGATTATCTATTATCGTGAGTTTCAGCATTTGTATCCGTGAGTATTTCCAATCATCAAGGCGCCATTTCGTAGACTCAAATATTGATTTTTAAGGAGCTTCGCATAAAATTCATTAATGTTGGGTCATAGTTTACTCATTCGACAGTCAGATTTTACAGGGAAAGGAAGAGTTTCTTCACATAAGGCAAAAACGCCTACATATTGGTCTTCGCCTTCTTATTCTCCAAGACGTATCCTTTGTATTGCTGGAGTTCAGGAAAGAGGGGTCAGAGCATTTGAAGTTAATTGTTGATTGCTGATTACACTGCATGCATCGGCATTGTGGCTGCACGACCTATATAAGGCGATAATTTTCTGAGAGTGGGTCGCTTGCATGGAGGGTAGCTTATCAACTCCGCTAGGGGCGCATATTTCTTGGGTACTACCGAGATCATCGTGATGTAGGGAGAACAAGTTTTCATCTCAGCCGTACTCAGATTTCGAGCATCTCCGCTTATTGCCACTGTGTTTTACCTCAATAAAATCAGATTCTTCATTGCATGTTACCGTATCTATGTTGTAATTAACTTATATAAGCAATAGATGAAAAGCCTTCAAAACACTTTGTATTGTGATGCATGTTGGCCATTTAGTATATTTTATAGAATTTATTATTTTCTACAAGAACTGCAATCTTTAATTATTGCTCAAAACATCAAAGACAAATAAACCCTAAACGTTACAAAAAGTCAAAACCTAAACCTTCAGAACATTTCCAAAACGCTGTGAAACTGTTAGATTCGAGAATAGGGGAACCGGGGTTTCTACATCGTATAACAGATCAGGGTGATCCCAGATTCGTTACAATGTCACTTTTAGAATCCTTATGCACAACGACTTGACTTTAAGGATAGCAACTGAGTGGAAAACCATTCTAGTCCCTTGCTTCTTGCTTTTAGGGGTCAATTTCTCCTTATTTTGTAAAGATTTCAGTCTATTGATGCAATTTTGTTTTTATACATTTGCAAGTCTGAAAGACTGCATTTATAGATGGAGTTTTGAGGTTTGGTTCATAGTGTTGTATATCTGGAAAAGGTTATGAACACAACCATATAGATTCTTTAGTTTTGTTTATGTGAGAAAATAACCCCTGGAAATAAGGGTCCACCTATACAAAGATTAATGACGTATCTTCACCAACATGTATTTTCCTGGGACATGCCCCCTACGTTTTGAACCTATGTAATGTCCCTTCCTTAGACAGCTCAATCTATAGTGGAGGTTGGCCTACTATTAGGGTTCCCGTAGGTCAGCAGAATGGTTAGGGGATCCAACCGAGGGCTGTGGAGTTTAGCTAGGAGCCTTATGAGCTTTTCAGTTTGGAGTTCAATTGATGAATCCAGGGTTAAAGTCAAAATATTAAGGTTTGCTTTAATGGAATAGTAAAAGGTGAATAGTAACTAAAAATCATAAGGTGAATAGTGAAAAGTGCCCGCATCCTAGTAACTCAAAGTTGTGTTTAAAAAGTGGCCCTTTCTTTTGATGAGGAAAGACCCTCAAGGAGGATTATTTTATTGATTTTTATAAAAAAGCTCATGGGAGGTTATAAAGCAATATGTTGGGCTCATTTTTGGGCATTCTATTCTCAGTTTTACAAAAGCAATTGCAGGTTTGAACTCTTGGAAGAGGGTTTCAGCAGCATACAGGTCTTCTGAAGACGAAATCCCTTGGAGAATAGTGGATTGGACGAAAACCCAATTCACAGAACAAGGAAATCCACTCTGGGTTTCCATTTGGGCATCATTGGACTTCTTTACAAGTTAATCTGCACTTAGAATTGATTGCACTAGGGAGTTATCATAAAATAATTGCAGATTTTGATAGTTTATGGCAGCTAAGGCCCATGGGTATTTGATTTTATTGCATATTCTTCCATGGCAACAATTTATCTTCGATTTGGCACCTTATTCGTGGAGTTTTGATCAAAGCTACTTGTTGGGTATTTTGAGAGGCACCTAGGGTTTGGTAAAAGGTTTATGTTCCTGATTTTTATCATTATTTTCAGCCTATTGGTGATCCTCTACAACACTTATTCTGTCATCAGACTCAGCCATATTGTTTGAAGTTGTAACAGCGAAGTGATTCATGATTTGACTTTAATAATCAAGCTACAATTGGGGCTATACATCCAGGTATGTGTTTATCATTTTGGGTAGTCAAGTATTGCATTATATAAGGGTTTTAGACTGTTGTTACAGTTTGATGTAATGTATATCAAACCTCTGAAACTTGTGATCAGATTTGATATAGTTGAAAAAAGGGGTTCTATTGAGTTACAATTGTTGCCTTTCACTTATGCAATATTTCTCTTCATTTCTATGCTTTCCTCTATGATTTTGCAATGAAAAACAAGCAATGAAACTCAAACAAACAATCAGCAAAACCAAATCAGACCATGCAAGACAACTGTTTGACATTATGGCAAGAGGGCAAAACTAGAAAATTCAGAGTAGAATTGGTAAGGGATCTTTCAACCTAGGTCATTGTTGTAGTAAACACCCCACCTTAATTTAAAGTTTAAAATAAAACACAGCTCCACACACTCACTTTCATAGTATTTATCACTATATATAAGTCATTCTAATATGGTTATAGTTTTGTACTATGTTGTTATGGCATGTACAGGATGCATAGCACATGCATGTGTGTGGAATGAAGCATGTGCATGTGTGTGGAATGAAGCAAATGCTAGGAATGATAATAAGTCTTGGAAGCCCCATTTAAGGGCAACAGTAAATAAACTTGTGAGGAGTGTCAGGTCATGAACATGATAATATGAATAATGATATTGGTAGAGCCTTTTCTAGTCGATACCACATTCTTTGTTTATGTTTGAGCTCTCAATTAGGTAGGGAAACCCTTCTTGCTAAGTATTCAAAGGTCATTAATTTGGCATTTTACCATTCATAGAACTGAGATGATTTTTCCTGCAATTAGGTGTAATCCCTAGATCATCTAGATCACCTGCCTCAGGCCCTCAAGTGACTAGTCCAAATACCCTTTTAGAAAGTTTCTCCACAATTGAGGTGTAATGCCCCCACCTAACTTTAACATTCCCAATTAAATACTGTGCCCACCAATCCCAGCAGATCTTAAAAGATCGATTAAAGTCAATTATAAGTGCAAGATGATGCTAGGCGGTGGCAGTTAATAGGACAGTCGATCCACAATTAGTAGTTATAATGAGGCAATTGCTTTTACAACTGTGATTTCCTTCAAACAAAGATTAAATGATAATTCGCTAAAAGTCAAAAGGCACACGAAGGGTTATGACCATTGAAGAACAAGGGTTATATAAGAATGATAAATGAAGGGGAAGGAAGGATCAACTTGTGAAGACATATTATATATATTTTTCCTTGTGCATTATTCAGCAACCTGAGGACAAAATCTCTCAAAGATCAGAAATTTAATGACAAAAACCCCTTAATTTCCCTTGTCAAGTTAGTGGACGAAAAACGCTTAACTTAGACAAAGATTTAGAAACATCTCAAGAAATTTATACAAGTGAGATAGCTGCAAATTGGAAGAAAGATTACAGCAGAGAATAAGTTTTATATATTCAAAATTATATTATAAGCTTTAAATCCTAACTATATAATAATCAAAATTATAAGTTTAAGGATAAATTAATATTTATAATTAATTAAGCAAGTATTATTGTGAGTGTGGGATATTTACTTGAGGAAAAAAAAAGGAATTTTAGGACAGGGCATTACACGAGGTTTGAACCTGGGCATCCTAATGATATATGTTAGCATCTGAGCCCTGAGCCTCACCAACTGAACATTCAAATTAAACCTGAACATTGAAGGGATTACTTACCATTTTATATGTCATTACTGGTAAAAAAAAAAAATTCTACATTCACTATTTCTATAAGTTCTTTGAATGAAAACTTAATGTTATATATTCATACGAACCCCTTTTACATTTCATTCATCTCCTAAATCATCAAGATCATAATCTAGGGTTTGATTTACTCACATCTCCAATCTGCGATTGATCGCATGAATATATGAGCCAAATCATTTCCATTAACATTCTATATATTTAAATCAAACATTGTAACCAGTTATACCCTAAGACAAACTGATTAAATTTGATAAATAATTTTAAGTTATAATTAGCTGTAATTAAACCTCACCAGCAGATGGCTAGTTTGGCTTTCAGTGCAGCTTTCTAGTCAGTGAAAATCATTACAATTATATCATTTTGATTTATCTGTAAGAAATTTTAGGAATGAACATAATCAATTTTTAAGATATAAAATAGTTAGCAGGCCACCCTGCTATAGCAACAAGGACAATTTTTTGCTTCACTTCATATATTAAGGTTTAAATCTCTACCCATTACCTGTTGGAAGAACAAACGACACTCTGAATCCCCAAGGAGCTGATAGCTCGGTGGTAGAACACCTCAATAAGCATTTCCTAGGTTTGGGGGTTCTACCTAGTTCACAGAATAGAATAAATCTTATATCCATCTCAAGAAGGAGCAATTTTATAGAGACAGTAAAAAGGAATTATACGATGACTCAGATTTCTAGTAGCTGAAAACCATTACAATCATTTATAATAGTAATTTACAGGCAATAAATTACATATATGAATTAGATCATTCTTTAGTTACAGCTAAGACAGAAGACCACCTACTTATGAAAACAAGGACAATTTTTTTGGCTTTACTTATATATATCAAACTTTAATTTTGTACTCATAACCTATTGAAAGAACAGACGATACTCCTAACCGCAAAGGGGCTGATTACTGAGTGGTAAAGCATCTGAACAGGGAGGTCATGGGTTGGGTCTCTGGCAAGTCCGTGGAAAATATTAAACCTTATCTCCATCTCAACCAAGAGCCATTTTATACTGATTGTTAAAAGGATCTATAAAATGACTCAGATCAAGCTTCCCAAGTCATGTTGCCTCCTAAAGCAAATTGGACCACGCCCAGATGAGGCTAACTATGCCAAACTTAAAATCTCATGCCTGAAAGATGAGTCTGAAGGCGTCCTAAAACTAAATGGTGAATGACATAGTGAATTCTAATGATGGATGGCGAGTGTCATAATTTACCAGGCATTACTCTTATTCCAACCCCAAGTAAATAAGTAAATGAAAAGTACGACATACCTCAGATGTAGAAAGAACAGCGAGCGTGCTGTAGACAAGATCAGTGCTCTCTAAGACATGATTCAGATCTTATGTAATTGCAGGCTTAGAGGAGTTGTAAAGCCAAATTGGTGTGTACAACGTGTAAAATGAGGATCGGTAGTTGTTTATTTTAAGTAGTGGACAACCTCCTGTGAGGTGGCCGGAACATGACTTCGGTTTTTCAGCCATTTTTCTACCAAAATGACTTTTGTCGTATGGCCACTGAATGTGTGGCGCGTTGATGTTGTGAAACCGCTATTTTCATGTTTAATTTGCGGGAAACTGTTCCTAAAGCATGTTCCTCACCTATTTCCTCAGCACGGTGGGTTCGTCGTGATCAGTAAAGCCTGAGGAGATTGGTAATAGTAGTAAAAGTCTTTCATGGTAGAGGGGTCAGGGGTAGTGGTGGTTGTAGTATTTGTGCTTATAATATTCAATTTTGTAATATATTTATTATATTATATATTATAAATAATTAGTTTACATGTAAATCAAAAAATAATCAAATGTTGATCGAGATAGATCCATATTTGAACACATGGGAACATATGAATGGTATATTAAAAAAGTGTAAATACATTAATTAACAAATGAAATAAATATTTTTTTGTTTCAAATAAAATATCATAAGTATTCACTATAAATGTATCGTTTATGAAATAAGATGCTCATTTAAACAAGTATTCTTATGTTTACAACTATTGATGTATCAATGTATATGCACTGGCGTATTTCATATTAATAGTTCGTCCTATCACAAATATAAAAGTTGAGCACATATTAATAGTTTGTCCTTGTCACAAATATAAAAGGTGAGCACAATAAATACCTTGTATTTTCCCATCAAATGTGAAGGATTGTCAAAAAGTTTTAGTGTTCAACTCATTTGTGTTGGATATAAGTTGTATTTTAAATAATAATGTGTTATTTTTATAACAACAAATAGTTTTTTGTGTTCAACTATTAGTCCATTTGTATTGGATATAAAAGTTAGAGATACAAAGATTTATGATTACAAATAGGTTTTTGACCCATTGAGATTGTGTATAAGTTATATTTTTAATGAAAAATATGATATTATACTAACAACATATGATATTTTTTTGTTCAACTATTGGGGATACCATGATTAAGTTTTAGTCAAACTTTTAAAAATTCAATTTTTGGACACTTCTCACTAGACGTGTTGATATGGCAAGTTGCATGATGAGTCGCACCTTCAAACCTTAGTTGTAGATAAGTAAGTGGTCAATTCACATTTCTAAAAAAAATATAGGTCCTACAATATTCCATGCAATTGCTACATACTCACAAAGTTATCCCGCAACTATTGGTCCCTCTTTCTTATTATAAAATGATTTATAGATTATTTCAATCAAATGATTTATGGATATGTTTTAATTAGCATATAGATTTTAAATATAATCTATATAAAATACGTTGAGATTTTTGAGGTGTATATTTTTTAGTTAATTTATGTTATTAGTTTTATGTTTGAGAAAAAAATATACATCTTGAAAATATCTTGATGTATTTTATATAAATTATATTTAAGATATATATGTTAATATATTTTAATATATAATCTTATAATTTGAAAATATCTCGACATATTTTATATAAATTATATTTAAGATATATATGTTAATATATTTTAATATATAATCTTATAATATTATAGACACCTAAAATCGTACACATAAAAATGATCAAATGATTGTTATATTTGATGAATTTACCTTAATTCATCTTATACATGATTCTTATGTTAATTAACATCCCAATATTCATCTAAAATCATTTCTTCTATATCCCCTAAGGTCTGACCTTAGATAAATAGTTATTCTTAATCATTTACAAATCTTTATCCACTTTCTTGTAAAAATTAACTAAATAATTTCCCTCACAACTCCTAATCCACTCCCTAATCATGTACACACACTTAAGTGGGGTCAAATCTCCCCTCACCCACCTTGTCTTCTCTCATCAAATTTTCCCTTTTTGAAAAGACTCTTTGTCCTTAGGCACATGGGTCTTTCTTCCAAAAATATCAAAAAATAATAATAATAATTCCTTTTTTTTCACCCCCCTTCACTTTGGACTATGAAGACAAGACTTGTGCTCTGCCCTTAATATTAGACTTCATCAAGTTATGAATAGTCGGCCGATGGCTATTTTAACTCTTAATTAAGTCATATTATCATTATTATATTGTTATTTAGTTAATAGGTTAGTTTAGGGATTATATAGGGTTATCTAAGTTGATTTGGGTGATATCCTAGGCATAAATAAGGTATATATAGGAGGTAGTGAGTCTTATTTCATCATCATATTGCAAATTATGTTCTCATTGGAGATACGTGGAGGTTTTCCCCCTCGAAGTGGCTTGTTATTCTTAGTTATTATCAACTATTTGCAGAATATTTCCTATCACATTCTTCTATTGTGCAAGTTATCTCATTACAAATGGTATCAGAGCATGATCTTGGCACCATAAGGCAAGGCATTTTCTTAATATTAAAGATCATTTTGGGAAGAGCGTATTGAAAGGAAACTTGCAGCCACATAATGACAATTTTCACATAACCCAAAATAGAAATCTATGCAAATAAGTATTTAGAGTATATATGCAAGAGAATAGACATCATACCCATCAAAATATGACATAGGATATACCCTAGGAAAACCCTCAAGAGGGAAAAACTTAGCCTCCAAAAGCATTCATGGCTCATGTGTTCAACAATAATCATTACAATACATCTTTAGAGCCTCCATGAACACCATTGAAGCATCAAGCCCTCTACAAGCACTCCATGTGAACAAGCATGTAACCACTCATCTCATGTCATGCTTCAACCCTCACAAATAAGTGAACAAGAGCTGACCTATCAAATATCCAACCTTAAATAACTACCCATGGGGTTTCTTTTATAGAAATAAGCTCCCACAAAACCACCAAGTGATATTACATAAAACCATGAGATTATAAAACTATGTCCCCGCATTTAATATTGGGTATTTTATTAAATTACTTTTCTCAATATTAAATAAATACATTTTTACAACTTACATTTATGTCCCAATGTTACATACAGCATAAAGTGGTTGCAAGAATGTTAACTCCTAGCAATGCACATACTTCTAGATCCCCCTAGGTGCACCACACACATAATAATAAATTAAACATTATGCAAGGTGTACAACACCTAATTCCTAACATTATCACTTGTTGTATACATTACATAAGGGGTAAAAAGTAACCTCAAAACATGAGCAAAGGAACAATCCATATAGCCACATCTAACATCAAGGAATCAAAGTGTTCCATGTGTTCCATCAAGATACCTACAACAAGGTGACCACCATCCCAAGAATGAATGCTCTCATCCTCCATCATGCCAATGTGCAAAGATAAGAATCCATCCAAAGAGAAGCCACACAAACGATCACAACAAAGCATAAGTCCTGCCTTAACTGATATCCCAAACACAAACACTCAATCCAAAAGTATCAATACACTCCAGTAGCTAACAAGATACACTAACCATAGCTGAAATAGCACCCACGACAAGTACCAACACATCCAACTATCCATACCTCCAAGGTATACAAAACATAGTAAACTCATGCCATCAACATATACACCCATGAATCATAATTACAAACTCCATGAAATCTGTCAAAAAATGACATACACATCTAAGAGCTCCCACTAAATGGGTAATGTAAATCTAAAAATGATCAAGGCATACCAAGTGTTGGCCTCCGACAATGATTTAACAACTAAGTCCTTACAGTCGTGATTCGAGATAAGAATCCATCCAAAGAGAAGCCACACAAACGATCACAACAAAGCATAAGTCCTGCCTTAACTGATATCCCAAACACAAACACTCAATCCAAAAGTATCAATACACTCCAGTAGCTAACAAGATACACTAACCATAGCTGAAATAGCACCCACGACAAGTACCAACACATCCAACTATCCATACCTCCAAGGTATACAAAACATAGTAAACTCATGCCATCAACATATACACCCATGAATCATAATTACAAACTCCATGAAATCTGTCAAAAAATGACATACACATCTAAGAGCTCCCACTAAATGGGTAATGTAAATCTAAAAATGATCAAGGCATACCAAGTGTTGGCCTCCGACAATGATTTAACAACTAAGTCCTTACAGTCGTGATTCAGAGATTGGACATCTAAACTAAATAGCCATTTCAATCATCATGGAGGTGCATTTAACTTGTCAACCCAGGGACGTAAACTTGAAATGGGTCAGCACAGTATGTGCACTAGGAATCTAAAGCAGCCATTTTCATTCTACAACTAAGGAAGACACAATGTTGAAAGTAAATTGTGTGGAAAGGAATAACATAAATATTGAACATCAACCAACAACTATACTAAGCTAGAATGCATGACAGAAATAAAAATCTGAGCAAACAAACAGGAAACTACTCTGTCTACTTTAGTTGTAGGAACAATCACAAATGGAATTCTAGTGGCTACAGGAACAGTCAATGTCAGATTCTTAACTAATTACTTAACATAAAGTAATAACTAAACTAAAATAAACCAAACTAAAGGATGGAATGCTCACCAAGTGGGCCCCCTTGGATGAGTATCCTTTAAAACTAATGTAAACTCAAATGCACAGACTTATAACTTCATTTTATTCATTGGAAAACATGTTTACAATAGAGCAGTGTAGTTGTATTACTGAAAACTAAGAATGCAAGTACATCATTAGATCGTGCAACCTCTTGAGAAGGAGCATCCAAGTATTATTTATAGGAAAAGAAGCTACTAACTAAGCAAGGTGGTCAACTTCACGAATTGGGAGGACGCCACTTTAGGGAAAACAAAGAAAGTGGAGAGGCGGTTACATATGCATGGAATCTGGTCAAACGTGCTTGCCTCCACGCAGATTTAGCACAACAATAATGCCTATATTCGCTTAATAGCAATAAAGACCATTACAAGGCGGTTACAACTCGATTTGCATGAGGAATCTCCTATCGTCAACTTCCATTGACCTTTGCATGACCACGTTGCTAACCTTTATGGTGAACGACTAGCTAGCGAAATCTTCTCAATTTAGTGGCCTCTAATCATATCTGCATGGCAATATTAGTACGCACTACAATCACATATCTGTAACTATCTTAAAGAACATTCATTAATCCATATGTAGAATTAACACAGATAGTCCATATAACATGTCAATGCCATTAAAGATTTGCAGAGATAAAATTAGGCCCAATGTCTATGGTTTCAAGGAAATATCAACATTCAAGCATCAAGTTTCATGACAACTTCAACAAATAAATCATAAATTCTACCAAAATTAAACCATAAACTAGACTCATCATCCCCCCAACCTAAGGTTTTGTTGGTCCTCTAACAGGGGAAGGGATGTTCTCTTGCTTAGTCAAAGCCCTGAAATTTGCAACCGCCAACTATCTTACATCAGTGTTTGTTGTGTGTGAGTCAGGATTCCAATAGAACCCTTGTTGTCTGTCCAATCTGTTCCATCTTTGTCTCTCTACAACAATATCATAGTGGTAAAACCTGAAATTTGGCACGGGCCACATCAAAATGGGTGGCTGAAAAGTCAATGGAAGCCGGAATCATCCCTTTGTCCTTCCAATCTATATATATTTGTCAATTCTTTTAAGTGTTGCAGCATAGTTTTGTATAGAGTGGGGCTCAGATTGCTTTAGCTCATTAGTTAGGTTGTTCAATCTTTGTGACAGGTATCTTTTCACAATTTCCTCTTTTGCTTTTTCCTTCACCTCATATTCACTGTAAAGTGCTTCTATCTAAGGCATAATACCATAGCTAGGTCTGAGAAGCATTATGTGCCAATCCCAGTAAATGTCTCTTGGGTTTCTTGATTCAGCCCTAATGGGCAAAGGGATGTTGGATTCCAATTGCTTATAAGCCCTATATTGTTGTCCCCAACTGATCTCATTTTGTACCTAGGACATAAATGCCCTTAATTGGACATCCCCAACATACAACAGTGGATTCCAATCATGGTCTTGAGTCACAACATAATTATGTAAATAAAATTCACACAATAAATTCTTCATCTTATGGAAAGCAATCTGATAAGCATTGAAAAATTCAATAGGAGTCTCAATGGAAAAGTTCAAACCTAAGACAATCCTTGCCAACTTAAAAGAAAGATATTTCTCCTTCAAATGCAAAGAATAGACCCTTGGAGGGGTCTTGCATTCTAAAATGTGGGGTACCAAGGCTATCATATCATCCACCTTCTTTAAAGTAGCAATTTTTGCATCCTTGTCTTCAATCTCCTCATCTTTCTTTTGGATTTCCTTCTTCAACCTACATTTCTCCTCCTTCCATTCTTCTTCCCTTCTTTTCATCTCTTTCCATAAATGCATAGCTACCATGTGCATTGAAAAATTAGGGGGGTTATGTATTCCTACCAGCATTTTTCCTAGCACTAATGCTTGCTCTTCATATGGTACCAATTGCAGGGATTTAGGTTGTTCAATCAATTATGGTTGTAGGGGTATTGATTGTTCTCCCAATTCTAGCTACAAAGCCTCTTGTTCTTGTTCTTGCTCATGCTACAAGAACTCTTGTTGCAAGATCTATTGCTGCAGAAAATCTTGATTTTCCTCATATCCTTGATTCTCAACTTGTTATGCAATATCAGCAAGATCTATCAATGTTATGTTTGATGCTTTCTCAAATATGTCCTCTTCCTCGACATTCACTTGCCCCATTGGAGCTTTTGTGTCCCCCTATGATATTTCTTTAGGCTTAGGGCTTTCCTACGAAGGCATATCAAAGGCTGGCCCAACTAGTCTTGATTTCCTAGGAGGGCTTTCACATTTTTCTTTGGCTACAGGATGAACAGTGTTAGCCTTCCGCTTCCTAGAGCTTGGTACTTCTTTTTCTGTTGACTGCTTTTTAGTTTTTCCTTTTCTTATTTCTGCTTCTTTGTCTTGTGCCTTAGTTTTCATTAGGATGGCAAGAGGAACATCATCATCATAATCTAGAGAGGATCTTTCTTTGTCTGAGTGCTTTGTCTCAAAAGAACTAATCTCTATGGTTTGTTTTGTTGTAGGAGGGTTTGCACTAGGGCTTGTGCCAGAGGTTGAAGCACCAAGAGTGGCTTCAGTCGTGCTCAATTTTCTGCTAGACCTATGGGGCTAAGGTAAAACCTTAGGTTGCAAATGCTCTGGTCTAATTTGATCAATCTTTACGAATTATTCCCAAGTCATCTCAGATACATCATGCAAAGACTTTTCAACTAACAGTTTAATCAAATAATGGTGGGAAACATAATTGTCCCTACCTTTTTGAGTATCAGCTACCATGATTGAGAGAAGGTGGTATAGCACATTTGACACATTCATCCTTCTCCCATGCCTCATGTGATTCAAGAGTTTGAAGTACACGAAATGTAGATTCGACTGGCATCCTTCACAGGTGATATATTTTATAACATGAACAACTATTTGCTTCCATGGCTCAGACAAAGAGGTTATCTTTGCAGCTTGTTTGTCTATGCTCAATGGAGGGTCACTAGGTTTTGTAAATTCGGCCCTAGTTGACTTGGTGTCTCTAGAAGCAGGGTAATTTTCATCGTCAGGAGGCAACCTTGTAGCCTCTGCAATTCTTTCTTCAGTAGCCAATACTTCCAACCCTTTTACCGTGGCTTTTCCCTCAGACAATGTCTGGGAAAATTCTAATGCAATGTCTTCATCAAAACCATTTAGCTTCAAGAAGTAGTCTAACTAGCCGCAATTTCTTAATTCAACTTGTGAAGGTGCATCCTATAGTAATACGTCATGAACCGTGGGTTCATTCCTGATTAACCCACCTTCCATTGTCTACAATCAACAATCACTCTACAAATTTTCCTTCCTACAACGCTGCCAAATTTCCAACACCAATGTCGTTTGAATCTTCCCTTTTTGCTTTACCTTTCCTTTCTTTCTATTTTACCTTTTGGCAACTTAAGATTATGACAAGATCAATAATGGCAATAAATGAGTAATTAAGGAAGGTTATAATGGAGAAAAATGGCGGTGGCGATTGGTGTCACCTCACACATATGAGTCATCATCTCACTTAGAATTCAAATTGGCTCAATTTAAACTTTGCTGATGTAGACTAGCATGGACTGACACATGGGAAAAGTACTCACATCTTCCCCCCAACCTAATTTTGAGCATGTGTCCTCAAATGCGAGGTGGTAAGGATGATTTGGCAAGGACAGGGAATAATGGCATGTTATAGTGAACATCCATATTAATTCATAGCAATTAAATGAATGCACTAAAGACAATTGAGAGATAGCAATTAATGTGCACATACTTGGATTCGTGGAAGATTCATTGCAAAGAGTGTTGAGAAAGTACCGGTCATCTTTTAAGAAATAAGTTGAGCAATTAATGAAAATGAGGTGGAATGAGGTGAAGTTGAATGAAGTGAAATGATGGAAGAGAGAGAAAGGTGGAGATGGATGGGTGGATGGATGGATGGGTGAAGAATTGGACTCCCACATAATGGAAGTCTTTATTATGACAAGTACATACCTTAATTAGCTAGAAGGAGGGACACTCAGTCCACTTCCCTTGGCTGCAGGAAGCTCGGGTGTTGCATGTTGAGTGAATTGTTGCAGGAACTCCTATTTGGAAGTTGGCTTGTGATACAATATGAGGCGATGACCATTGACAAGCAGCTTAAATCTGACTAGGTCTATAGTAGTGAGTTGAACAACACCATTGGGGTATACTTTAGCAACCTTGTATGGTCCTAGCCACCTTGTCTGCAATTTTCCTGAATTATCCTGATATCTTGAATCATAGAGCAAGGCCCAATCTTCTGGTTGGAATTTCTTGTCCTTGATGAATTTATCATGCTACTTGATTCTCTAATTTTGCACTACCTCTATGTGATGCAAGGCTGCTCTCCTCATCTCATCCAAAGCATTCAACAGCATGATTCTTTCTCTTTGTGCCTTAGAGATATCCATCCCCAAGTCTACTATAGTCCTAAGAGTTTTATGTTCAAATTCAATGGGCATCATATTTGTTGTTGTAGTATAGTGGTAAGTATTCCCACCTGTCATGCAGGTGACCCAGGTTCGATCCCCGGTAATGGCGCCAAAAATGTTGGCCTTTGACAATGATTTAACAACTAAGCCCTTGCAACCGTGATTCAGAGATTGGACATCTAAACTGAATATCCATTTCAATCATCATGGAGGTGCATTTAACTTGTCAACCTATGGATGTAAACTTGAAATGGGTCAACACAATATGTGCACTAGAAATCTAAGGTAGCCATTTTCATTCTATATAGCTAAGGAAGACATAATGCTGAAAGTAAATTGTGTGGAAAGGAAAAACATAAATATTGAACATCAACCAAAAACTATACTAAGTTGGAATGCATGACATAAATGAAAATCCAAGCAAACAAACAAAAAACTACTTTGTCTGCTTTGGTTGCAAGAACAGTCACATAATGGAATTCTAGTGGCTGCAGGAATAGTCAGTGCTAGATTCTTAACTAATTACTTAACATAAAGTAATAACTAAACTAAAATAAACCAAACTAAAGGATGTAATGCTCACCAAGTGGGCCCCCTTGGATGAGTATCCTTTAAAACTAATGTAAACTCAAATGCATAGACTTATAACTTCATTTTATTCATTGGAAAACATGTTTACAATAGAGCAGTGTAGTTGTATTACTGAAAACTAATAATGCAAGTACATCATCAGATCGTGCAACCTCTTGAGAAGGAGCATCCAAGTATTATTTATAGGAAAAGAAGCTACTAACTAAGCAAGGCAGTCAACTCCACGAATTGGGAGGACGCCACTTTAGGGAAAACAAAGAAAGTGGAGAGGCGATTACATATGCATGGAATCTGGTCAAACGTGCTTGCCTCAATGCAGATTTAGCACAACAATAATGTCTATATTCGCTTAATAGCAATAAAGACCATTACAAGGTGGTTACAACTCGATTTGCATGAGGAATATCCTATCGTCGACTTCCATTAACCTTTGCATGACCACGTTGCTAACCTTTATGGTGAACGACTAGCTAGCGAAATCTTCTCAATTTAGTGGCCTCTAATCATATCTGCATGGCAATATTAGTACACACAACAATCACATATCTGTAACTATCTTAAAGAACATTCATTAATCCATATGTAGAATTAACACAGATAGTCCATATAACATGTCAATGCCATTAAAAATTTGCAGAGATAAAATTAGGCCCAATGTCTATGGTTTCGAGGAAATATCAACATTCAAACATCAAGGTTCATGACAACTTCAAAAAATAAATCATAAATTCTACCAAAATTAAACCATAAACTAGACTCATCGCCAAGTCTACCAATAGCATCACATAGAAGGTGTAAACAACATCATGTAGTACCAAGGAACATCCACAATGATATGCAAAAGTTGTAAACCAATAACCTATAGGAACAACTCTCACACAAGTCTCCATAGCTCTCCTATGTTCTCCACACCCAACAAAAAAAAGAGATAAAGTAACCTCCATGTCATCACCAAAGAACATGAGTGAAAGAACATGACCACAAGCTAGTGATCACAATAGCTCCAACCAAACATCAAAACCAATGTAATGTGAAAGCAAACATCTATGAAGATAACCAATACCAAAGAGAGAAACAATACACGTTATACACTTGTAAAAATTCCTTCTACATACACCTCTAAATGCCAATTGTCTCAAATATGATCTCCTCGACAATGCCCCAAAACAAAAGCCATAACAACACCCAACCGTTCAATCGCCGAGATCAAACATATCATTGTATCATATAACTAACATGGATGTAAGCCTCTCAAAATAAGAAGATCAAACTCATTGTAACCATTCCCAAAGAAAGAAATTAACCCAATACATCTCCTAAACTCAACATCAATGAATGTACTCACAATTCATAAGGAGATAAACATGTCAAAACTCCTCAAATGAACCCTCTCGAACCAAATATCTATAGCTCAAGATCTATATGCATGAGAAGACAAAGCATAAACATAATGCACCTGAAAGAAATAATGGGAAATACCTCTCAATTAATAATCCACTGAGTAGACCAAGAGTGGAGAATGAGAATGTTCCTCCAAGATATCCAAGTCATCATGACTCATCCAAGAACACTCTCTTCATAGGTCTATGTTAGACTCACGTCCAACTAGGGTTTAGGCTCCTTAGACTTCCTATTGAAATCTCATCAAAAGTAACCATCTCAACAAGTCTCTAGCCAAAAGATAACTCCAAGCCTCACCTAAGTCTCCATGTATCCATGAGCACCTATAGATGATCAATACATGCCAAACTCCAAATACAATATAGCATCATCATGAAGTAATCAAGCAAATGATCATGTACTTAATACAAAGAGAACCAAACAAGATCAATTTCAAAGCTCCAATCATGAATTAGGAACATAAACATGACAACATGATCTAACTATCTCCTCCTAGGAGATTGCATGCAACAATGCATACATATTGGTCTCAAGAGAACATGTACCATGGAAAACTCTAATCTAGAATCAAGAGTACATCATGACATAATACCAAAACACTCTAAACCAAGAATCAACATCTCTAATCACATGAAGATTGTAGCCACGCCAACCCAAAGGACAAGAAGAACTCGCAATAAAAGCACAATAATTTTTTTTTTTTTAAACTGAAACATAACGTAAGATGAACATGAACATATATTACATATAAGCAATTATACAATTACAATGACCATTACGTCCTCTGGGGTACACAAGATGGCATCACGAAAACCTAAAACTAAAACCATAACGTTAACAAACAAATCAAGAATTACATAAAGATAACATCCAACCATCCCTGATCAAGAGAGAGATGAAAAAGATACATATAACATTTTATTAATAGTTCAATATGCCAATTGTGGAGTATATTTCCACAGATACAACACCATTTAGAATTACATACTATGAAACGTTAACACATAAAAGTACCAAGTATTTATATACATTTCATGAATGAAAAACATCCATCAAAGATCATAAATTAAGGTCAAGGGTTACAATCCTTACAATGATAATGAAAGTTACATCGTATAAGAGATACAGTGATACATATGTGTTCCTCGACATATACGGGAACAATACAATAAGGTGGATTAATACAACTGAAGAGGTGAATACAAAGTAACAAGATCAGGTCCGACTCAGGTACAATCTTGGAGTCACTGCAAGAGGCACATATCTGCACAACTCGATCCTTGACTAGGGACCCAATGGGGTGCATAGCACGTTCCACCCGACCACGTGGACCCGAAAGTCCACCCCCCGTGCTAGGAGTTGACAAGAAAGATCCCCATACCGCAAACCAAAATAGTTATATGAACCAATAGCAAACCAAACTCCACAACAAGGATATCATCAACACAAGATAACAAATCACAACATTTCCATCACTTAGCCCAAAACAAAATAATGAAAATTTCAACAAATCCAAATGTCAATATTATGGCTCAACATTAAATAACCATAAGAGGTGCCAACAACAATAGGATCCAAAGCCTTCAAATGAAATCACAATATCAACCAACAATAAATAACAAGGGCACCTTTCATTAACATCAACTAAATCTCCACGAGGCATGTGTGCAACTTTAAAGATAGAACTGGGAGGCTTAAAAAAAACAATCACCAAGAACCAATTGCCTCAACAACATCAACAATTCAATCAACACTCCCAGAGGCAACCAAACAAGGGAACATAAATGGGTACTGTAGGAGAGTGTCATCGCATGGCCTTACATGGATTATCCAGGCAACCTATCACCAGGTACCGCCTCCATCTATGGTTATCCAGGCAGCCTATCTCAAGGCACCGCTCCATAGGGTGACTCATGCAGAACCACTTACCTTTCGTGAGGACAAGGCAGTGATCTTACCAACCAGGTCTTCTCATCCCATCCTTAGCCTATGATAGCACTAACGGTATGGGTGAGGAACATAATTAATCTTGTTTAATGTTTATTTACCCAAAACCCACCAGTTCATTAATTAAATTATCACTTTTTAAGGAAACTCTTCCATGGGTTACCCTAACAGCCCCTTTGTGCGCCGGCCCCCATGAAGAGCCACTCTCCCTATGGGTACCCAAACCAAAACATGCAAGGGGTGTACCTTATCTCACATAGAAATCAAGGTGAATATAACACAAAACATGCGAGGCATGAACCATCTCGCAAACCCATTCCATATCACTGAAACAAGAACAAAGGAGGTACCACCCACCACATCAAAAGTCAACACCATAGTACAAAGTACTACTCATGAGCTCAAAATCTAAAATAGAAGTAATAAATCACAACGGAACAACTGTGGAAAAATCAACATAAGTCAAGTTCCTCCATTGCCTCTGGAAGCCAAAAACATCATAAATCCACAATCTTCTATTGAAGGTAATTCAAATATATCAAGTTCCCAACCATCTCAAAAATGACTAAAAGAAAGTCATTGCATAAAGTCTCCTCAATCAAAAATAACACAAAAGGAGTACACACCAAATGACTAAACAACTTTCATGATGGCCAAACGACAAAGTGTAGAATAATAGTAGCAACATCATAACAAAATATTGAAACTCAAACAAGGCTAATATAAACAATTACAATATCAAATGTAAATTCATCCAATAGGGCATCTAAGGGAGACCTCAATTCATTCCAATATCAAAATCAACCATAGAATTAAACAACTTAAATCCCCCAAATCACCCACATAATTCACCACAGGGAACCAACCCACCACCTGGGTTTAGAGCTACCAGATTCTTGGGCTCGATAGAAGATTTTGCTACCTTTGAAGGGAAAATATCGATTGTGAGTAGCATGGGACGCCAAATATTTCAACTCCAGGACCAGCGCATGTACTATTTTTGCAAAATGCTTCAAGAAAATGTGGTCTCATGGAGTGCCCCCTCCCCGTTTCAACGTATGCCAACCAGCTTCTTTATGATACAACACAAAATTTCTTAAGGGCCAACAGAACACACAGACCCCCCGTTTTACCGAATATCACTGGGAAATGTAATCTCCTCTAATTCCCCCAAGCCAATGAAATTGACAGGTGTAAAGTTAGCTTCCATGCCATGACAAGTGCAGATTGCAGAAGCATAAGCAAGACACGTGAAGAGCTGATAGACTGCTTGAAAGGCACGTGGCCCCAAGGGCTAAAATAAAGTTTAAAGAAGGGAAGAAAAATAAAATAGAAATTGTACCTATTCATGCAATTTCCAGGGGAAATAAATGATTGAAGTAATTATGAATTACTATCCACGCCTTAATTGCAAATTAACTAATTTCATAAAATAACACCTTGATTATTTTGAAAAGAAAATTAAATCCACTAATAAGCTTATGCTAATCCAATAGTAATAAAACAAAATTATTTTAAGACAATAGTATCATAATTTTAAATTGCTAATCTATATTGCCAAATTCCCTTAATAAGAAAAGTTAAGAATTTATAATTAAAATGGCTTAATGATTTTCTTTATCCCCTATATATTAATTTTCCTCGTATCACAAAAAAGATAATTGTATAGAAATATTTGATTTCTAGAATTCACTATTTTTAAATCAATTAGTCCCAGCAAAGATATCCCTCTTTCTAACACCATACTTTATACACATTTATACATAAACTAGACTATATAAGTAGTCTTATAAGGAGCAACGAGGTTTATAAAATATGTCACATTTGAAAGAGTCAAATCTTAAAAATTTATTTAGTTTCTTATTCACCGAAATTGCTCTCCAAAAGAGTGTAGACATATAAATTTTATTCGTGTAGTTTACTTATTAACTTTCTCTTGTGCATTCTTAGAAGACTCAATCATCTACTCATTTAACTATTATTCCATTCATATACACTTAGCATTATCCCATACTCAAGTATTATCTAATCAAACATATGGCCTATCAGAACTTACTATAAATAAATGAGCTCAGTGCACTCCCAGCTAATGTGCAATACAATTACTATAAGCAAATGAACTCAACAGTAACAAACATATGATACCAACATTCAACTAAACGACTTACTCAATTTTCACGAAGGCAAAATGTAAAGAGGCACTACAAAGATAACCACCTCCTATCAATGAAACCCAAGATTTCAAAGAACCCTCACCACATGGAAACATGATCTAAGAGTCCATCCATGATACCAACAAACACTACAAAAGATCATCCACCATCAAATGGTGAATCCACATCATTGCCACCAACTCCCACTGAATCATGATACCAAGCTACACATGGCATTGTGAAAGCCATCTCCTCCATGAAGACCATCCAGGTCTACACACACAACTAAAATGTTAGTAACATCAAGTGAAACCAATATCTCCAAGCCAAGAAGATACAACCGCCAACAAACCATCAAGAATATATCCAACATCGCTAATCCATCATTGTCGAAAGCTCTTGTTGAAAAGTGTAACCAAGCTATCCATGAAAAAGTGATACAACCATAATGCTACAAGTCCCATAACCGACTATCCGGGTGCTATAAACATCATCCATCCTATCATCTCAAAGCACACATACCAATGTACAAATGACCACAGACAAGTTCAACTAACAAAGTCTGCAACAACAATGAATCAAACCTGGTGGATATAGATAGTCCACATTTGATTCATCCCACTACAATCAATTAGGTTGTGCATACCTACCAATCACATAACTTGTAGATCCAATTACTAAAACATACAAACTCATCATCACATTAGTAAACTGCAAACTAAGATATCAAAGAGAATAATACTATAGACCAAATGACTCAAACATCAAGTCAACCTTAGATCTGATTTTCCAAACATGTCCACCTAAGTACCATAGTCAAGGAACCAAACAAGCATCTAGGAGATAAGAAACAACCTCCTAACACCAAACCAAAACACCACCAAAGCACAACAAACTTGATTATGTCGTGCCAATGCAAAAGTGTGTTTGCATAATCATGACACCATAACTAACACCAATGTTGTACCTGCACTCAACTATCACCCACACAAGAATCCAAGTCTCAAACCATGTCCAATCATGTCCTCAAAATCGAAGACAATTTGTGTACCTATCACCATCAAAGTCCAACTCTGGAAAACACATGTAAACCTATACCAAGAAGCACCAAATCTGATAATGAATTATACCATCATAAAAAAAATGAAAACATATACTCCCTCAAGGTTTCACCTCTTGACTCATCTGGATGCTCACACAATCACGCCCTGAATCTCGAGCACCCACAAGTGTTCACATAATTACACAACTCTCTATGCTCATAAAAATGAGAAACTTTTAGTACCACTATAAAGTACATTGAACATGCTCTCCAACGCCTATTCGAAATCTAAAAATTGATTTTGTATGTAAAAGTTATGCTCTAAATCGTGAAACTAAGAACATGTGGCTTTGAGCATCCAAAAAATAGTCAAAATAGCAAGATCGAGGAACCAAACCTATACCACAACTTAGAGCATGGAGAGAGCTTTCTGACAAGTATAAGAAGTTGAAAAATGACCCATCTGGGTGAAAGTTATGCCCTTCGAAAGAAAAGTTTTCCAATTTTTCATATAGGGTGGCTAGGTGGTGGCCCTCAAGCGGAGCCACAAACGACGGTGGCGCGTTGATGGCACCCGAACGCGTTGTAGCTAGATGGGAGCAATGGAATGGAAATATCATTTAAATCTGTTTAAACTTTTTAAAAAGTTTTAAACAATGGTGGATTTCAAATGAAATTAAATTTCATTTTAAAACTTTGAAAAGGAAGATTTTATTTTTATTAACAAGCAGTTTAAATTTAATATTTTTGGTGGCATATTAAATTTTTTAAGGCCTGCAAGGCCTAGGGGGATGGTCCCCACGGGACCAATGGCCTTGTTAGTGGTGGTACCATTAGTCGTCGTGGGCCGATAGCCCTTCCAAGGCAGTACGCCTGGCAAGGTGCAGTACCCGCAAGCTACAGGGGGGTCTATGGACCCCTCATGTTATCTTTTTTTTCATTATTTTTCATTCAAATTTTCTCAGGCCGAAAATAATAATTTTTATTTATTTATTTTGTAAGAATAATTTTTTTGATCGACGGGTTTAATTTTTTTTTTAAAAAAATTGCACACTGCAAATTAACGGTCGTACGGTCGAACAAGGGGGCTAGACAAAAAATTTACATTTTTCCACAGTGAGCAAAATAGGTCGTATTTTATATGATTTTTTGTTTCTCGGTCTACCTGGATCCAATGATGAGATCCATTTTGTCCTAGGGGTTCATCTACCACTTCCCCTATAAAACTCTTATTTGAATGCACATCCAAAAAACCCTTTTGACCCAACATTTTCCACAACCCAAATCTGCAAACAACCCATCATAATTGCAAACCCAAAACCCTCATATCTATAATAAAAAACCCACAAAACCCTCATATCTTGCCATGTCTTTCATTCTCTCATGTAATACCATAGATTCAAACTTAAACAAGATTTGCTCAACCTAGGGTTATACAACCACAACCATGGATTTGATACCAAACGAAAGGAAACTTGCAGCCACATAATGACAATTTCCACATAACCCAAAATAGAAATCTATGCAAATAAGTATTCATAATCCATATGCAAGAGAATAGACAACATACCCATCAAAAGATAACACAAGATATACCCTATGAAAACCCTCAAGAGGGAAAAATCCAACCTCCAAAAACATCCATGCCTCATGTATTATTCAACAATAATCATTACAATATATCTTTAGAGCCTCCATGAACACCTTTGAAGCATCAAGCCCTCTACAAGCACTCAATGTGAACAAGCATGTAACCACACATTCCATACCATGCGTCAATCCTCACAAATGCTAACAAGAGCTAATTTTTCAAACAACCAACCTTAAACAACTACCCATGTGGTTGCTTTTATAGAAACAAGCTCCCACAAAACCGCCAAGTGGTATTACATAAAACCATGTGACTAAAACCATGAGATTACAAAACCATATCCCCACATTTAATATTGGGTACTTTATTATATTACTTTCTCCAATATTAAATAAATACATTTTTACAACTTACATTTATGTCTCAATGTTACATATTGCATAAAGTGGCCCCAAGAATGTTAACTCATAGTGATGCACATACTTCTAGAGCCCCCCTAGGTGCACCACACACATAATAAATTAAACATTATAAACATTATGCAAGGTGTACAACACCTAATTCCTAACACATATCTCTCAAATTTTGGTGAATTTTTATTTAATTTTTAAAGGGATTTTGAATAACATATTCAAGAAGCAATAGTCCATATTTCAAAGGAATTGGATTATAATTGAGCAACTTATTGCAAAATTAGGCTTTTTGCTCAATCTATTTAGAAAGTGCGTATGTCCCAAATCCTTCATAAATTGTTCTTGATTTTTAGTGGGTTTTTAAAGAAGTAATAGAGGATTCTACAGTCCAAATTTTAGAGAATTTGAAGCAAAAATAAGTGATTTATTAAAAAATTAGGTTTTTCAACAAATTTACTCTCAAGGTTGTAAAGCACCAATTTTTTGGGATATTTTACTAAGAAAGTACGACCTAGTACCTGGTAAGTTACAATAAATTTTTTAGATTATTTTGAATTTATGTGTGTGATTTATTACAAAATTGTTTTCTACCATCATGATAGAGCCTACAATAAGAGGCAAAAAGAATGCTACCACATCAGGGAAATCTTCAAATAAGGATGAGGTATAAATTGAGGATATTGACCCTCGTGATGAGATCAACAAGGTCAGGGGTGAAGTTTCATCAGTTAGGAATGACATAAATGAATATTCTAAGAAGTTGGACATGATTATTCAAGGGATGAAGTGTAAGGGTGAAGATTCACCTAGTAAGGTGGAAGATAATGCTTTTGTTGGACATGAATTCCTTGGGCTTGACTAATATTTCAAGAAGGATCTAGGTTCCTTTAATAATCCTATGCCTAGGCATTTCATACCCAAGTTAGATATGAGAAAGTTTGATGGCAAGGATCCAACCAATTGGCTCTGCCAAATGGAGCAGTTCTTTGATCTTCATCTTTAAGGGGAGTTCAAAATTGGCAAGTGGCTATATTTTCTCTAATGGGATGCTATACATGTCAAGGTGACTTAATATTTACATAAAATATTAAGTTGGACACGTTACATGTTGTTGCATGTCGATGCATATTTGGCAAGTCGCTTTTTTGGATAGTTTGGACTTGTGCATGTTCTATGTTTTAGTTTGCATGAATACAGAGACTAAGGAGATGACACATGGCATTCTTGAGTGCCCATGATAGAGGTTTATAAACATGAGAAATGTTTATATCTTTAAGAGAAGAAAAAATTATTACAGGGTTATGCTATCAGATTTTCTCCAAAAGAGCAAGATGTAATCTTCATGTTAAGGTTGTGAACCTGCAAGTGTAAAGACACTTGCAAGAAAATTGACTCTATTATTGTATTGTAATCACTTTGTTACTGATAATACAATGGTTCGATGTTTTGGAGTGTGGGGTGTTTTACCCGAAAGAGTTTTCCCCATGTATATCATTGTTCTTTCTCTTCTATCTATATTTCTTCTTCCTCATTCTTTAAATGTTAATTTACATGTTATGCTGCTGAAATTTTCCTAGATCTACAAACTACGTCATGTTTCCTTTGAGGTTTAATACATGATGGAAATTAAACTTCTTTGTCTACTTTAAGACATAGTGGTATGTGCTTGTATCATGAGAAACATAAGATACCAAAGGCACATACTGGTTCTCGAAAGGATTTATGAGTTCGCCATTTTATTTTTATTTAGTATCAAAGCTCAGTTCCATATTTTTCATGTGCTTGCATGTGTATGTATGTGAGGTTCATGTACTTGCATGTGAATCACATTTACTTGCATGATCTTGCATGGTACTTGCTTGTTATTGCATGTGAAGAATTCAAGGTGTTTAAGGTTCTGTAAATTTCTTCTATTGTGATTCTTTAGCCTGGAAAGCTTGAGGGAATTTGTTTTGAAGAAATTGGTTGATTATTAATCCTTGTCTGAGTGAAATTTTTGCAGTTGATCTTGTTTTTAGAATACAAAAGGCATTGTGAAGATGGAGTAGTTTGGATTTGATCATGGGGTGAACCCACAATAGTGGGTTACAATTATTTGGATGAAAGAAAATTAAAAACACCCAACAAAATATCACCAAGGGGGTTCATTTGAAGCACCCGCCCCCCTTCATTTGAAGGGAATCTTCAAATGAACCCCTATCGATTTATGAATGTTTTTAAAAGTTTTTGTAATTGATTAGAAGGTGGCCTTTGATAGAACCTACCTTTGAATGAAGCCATTTTTTCCCTCTAATTTTAGAGACGAGGTTAGTTAGTTCGTTTGTGAGGTCATTTCTGTCATTTTTCAGCATGTTCGTTTCTAGAATTTTAGAGAAGAGGTTAACCCTCCGACAGTAATTGTTATTTTCTCAACAGGAACAAGAAAGGTGAAAGTCATTTTCAAGGAATAGCATTGTGGTGCCCATGAATTTGTGCAAGTATGATTCTAATTTGAATTGCTTGATTTCATTTTGGTTTGTAATTAAACTTATTTCAGGTCATGGATATGGAAATAGTAGATGCAAATCTTTTTATTTCTAAGGAAAACTTTGAACCCTCTTTTACAATTTGTATTCTCTATGCTTTTTACTTGTAAAATAAAATTTTCTTAATACACAAAATCCACAATTGGTAAAACAAATTTGGGATAGTTACTGAATAAACCATTCCAAGATCTGGGTCGACTATCACATTTAGTTGTACTTTATCCTATGACTCAATCTCCACAAAATCTGAGAGTGCATCTATAATGTTATTGACAATTTTTCTTTTAGCCTCATCGGTTACTTCACATCTGTCAAAAAAGAGGATCATTTTGAGTCTTTTCTTTATTATCTCTGCATTTGAAGTTCTCTTAATTTTTCTGGGAAATAATATGTTCCAATCCTAGTTTAGCCGCTCAAAAAAACTCATATTTGTGGCTTTATGAACAAAGTATTTAGATTCCTCTGTTATTGAAAGAATCAGGAGACCATCATCCATAATTCCATAACACTGATGAGACCTTCCCAGGTGAATCCTTCTAAATTCTAACTACAAGTCTGTAGAAGCCAGTTCAAAGAATTTGCACTAATAATCATGAACAAAGCAAGTGCCAGGTTTGAATCTAACAACCTATTAATACAAAAAAATGGGTGAGAATAGATTCTTTAGATGGGTCTTTTTAGGTGACCCTTAGCTAGTAGTTGACTAGAAAACAACATAAGTAGATGATGGAAAGATTTATCAAGTCACTCTAGAGGGAAATTCCCTCTACCTAGTCTTTTCTCTAATATTTGTTCCTATTGTAATAAAAACAACAATAGAATGCATTTTTGGCTTAGTTGATCATATACATACTATTAGACACACTAGTGTTGACTTAGAATGGATATTATGCTACAATTAAATTTAGAGCTTGCACATAAATTGCACTTTTAGGTTTGTATATGGTAATGGGTAGCAATTTTTTGTTGTGTCTTATGACTTGTAAATATGCTTGGATGGGTAAATTATAGCTAAATTTGGCTTGCATGAACCATGTGCCTTTTGGCGTGGGAACCCCTTTTGGTTTCATAGTGGCACAATTTGTTATGAGGTCTCAAAGGAACTAAGGGTGGTCCTCAACCACGAATAAGAATATGGTGTAGGTGTGAAACAAATTAAGAGTTATTAGACTAATGTGTGAACCCCTTTCAGATGCTCTTTTTCTACGTTCTCATCAAACCTTTATTCCTCTCACTCCACAAACTGCTTTAAGTATTTCTTGGCTAGAGTCTGAAGACACAAATCTTCCAAGCAAGATATAGAACCAAACCATTCTATATTGTTTGTAACAACTCCAAGAGGAGTGAGCAGAGACTGCAATGTTATGTAAATATATGGTCACTTCCTAGAAATGCTAAAGGCACATATTTCTTAATTTTTTGAAAGTTTGTGTGTTTTCCACTTTGGAAACTTGATGTAGCGTATAAATATCCTTATGTTTATTATTGAAAGAGATGGGAAAAAATATAACCAAATAGTTACAAAGCTAGCAAGAAGAAGATATTACATGAACCTCTAATGTTTCATTTTTCTAGTTTTGGGTAGTATAATTTTGAGATTGTATTGATGTGGGTTTGTTTGAAATATATAATAAAATGATTATAAATTTGAGGAATGTATGTAACAAGAAGATTTGACATTATTTGAGTGTCTCCATAAGTCTTTTATGTATTTTTTTGACAATATTTGACTAGTTGATCAACTCGAATGCCACAAAATCATTCCAAAGCTTTTGTAATGTATCTTCTCAAGAACAATAAATAAATGTATAGCTTTATTATTGTATTATTAAGTATACTCATATTAAATTATATGTCTTTTGTAATTTATTCGTCTACATAGGTAGAACCTAGTTTATGTATGCATGATTAAATAAAATCTTCAAGAGTACCTTGATTAAGGTAACTTGTTTCTATTTGGTTTCAATTTTATATGTTTTACATAAACCCAATACTTTGTGCCCATTGGATACATGCATCATTTTGTAATTTTTCCTCCACTCTATTACCTCAACACATTTTAAATAAACTAATATTATGTACATTTTTAATTATGTTTCCATTCCCAACTTTCATGTGTTTAAGTGTAAAACAACAATAGGGGTTGTTCATCTATATTTTAAACACTTTATTTGGTAAGCAATTTATGCATAACCTTGTAGGTTCAAACCAACATAGAGGTGTGTTGTGACAATCATAATAGGGTTGCATTGTGTAATAGATATGGTTTGTGGCAAGGTAACTATTTAGTCTCAGTAATATTATATATCTCAACATCTTAGGGAAATCCTCTTGGTCTTGTCAAAGAAAAAGTGAATAAGGTCACATCCCCTCAATAATTGGTTCTCAATTGCCCAACTTGAGTGTAGATTTCATGGTATTCTTCCCAAATTTTATGTCTCTATAACTTGGGAGACTATCCAAAAATAGGGATTTGGGGTTTCCAACTCAAATCACAAACATTGTAATTCATGTGCAATATCTTCCAAGTGCAAAGTGACAAAATTAATAGCTTCAGCTTTAGCTATAGGCCAAAGAGAGAGGTACATGTCTAGCTTTTGCATCCACACACGAGAAATACCCTTGTTGGATTCAAAAGTGGAAAGTGTCAACTTTACCATTGCATTTTGATGTTCTACTCACTTAGCTCTTGTCTAGTTGTACCTCTAGTTTTCTTCATATTCAAGAAATTTGAGACATTGCTTCATAGATCTTTGTTGGAAGTAATTTTTTATTTTGTATAATAGGTAGTGATATTTTCCTCCATCAAAATTTGAGTCTCTACCTTAGGATTTTCTTCCTCCTCCCTACAAAGGATAGTGGGTTAAAGAGGTATATCATTTCTTTTTTTTTATTATTGATATCATCTCCTAAAGATATTGTTTTATGATTTTGGATAATATGGTTATTCATGTTATTATCCATCTTATGAAGCATTTGTGTGAACAAATCAAGTATCATATCAAACTTCTTTTCTACTCGATCTACATAGTTATCTTCTATATTAGTTCTCTTATCGCTATTTGCTATAACCTCCTCTTATCTACAATTTTGTTTGCTCTTGTCTAAGATATTATGGTATTCTATATCTATTTTTTGTGTAATAGATATGGTTTGTGGCAAGGTAACTATTTAGTCTTGGTAATATTATATATCTCAACATCTTATGGAAACCCCCCTAGGTCTTGTAGAAGCAAAATTGAAGGAGGCCATATCCACCTCAACAATTGGTTCTCAATTTTTCCAACTTGAGTATAGATTTCATGGTACTCTTCCCAAATTTGATGTTCCTATAACTTGGGATACTATCCAACAATAGGGATTTAAGGCTTACAAATTAGATCACCAATACCACCATTCATGTGTGTTACCCATAAAGGTTTCCCCTAACTTCTCTTTTGTTGCCATCTTTTCTTTCCACCTAAGTCCTATACTCAATTTATGTTCAGGCGGCCTTTTGTTATTTTCCTTGAACTGGGCAGGGTTTTTGTTTGTTTGTCAAACCTCATTTTACTGCTTGTGTTGTTGGTTTCTCGCTAGGCGGTGTTTTCTTACCGTTTTCAAACTTATCTTGCCTCGGGTGAATGTACGAATATTAATAATCCGATTGATGACTTGTCATATGCCAGAACTATAGAAACTTCACCCACAAGTCATGCCTCAGGCGACATTCTTTAGGCTGCCTTGAACCTAAGCAAGGTTTTATTAAGTTGTGCGAACCACCTAGTTTTTTGCCTAGCAGAGTTTGGTGATTAACATAATAGTAGTTAGTTTATTCATTTAACTAAAAAAAAACCAACATTTTCCAAGCATGATATGAATAAGAAACCAATGAAGTCGTGCATGTGAAGACATAGTGAGATCGAAAGAGACATTTTATTTATATATAAACGTTTTACATTGCACTAGCATTACCAAAAACCGCCTAGTTCGACTACAAAATATAGGCCATGGACAAAAAGGAGAAAGAGACATTTCTTCTCAGGTGCACAAAGCAAACATTGGGACACGAATGCCCTCAGTGACAACCTGCAGGTGTTCCACTTGAGCTGGCATCAGTAGATTCTCATGCGACTGGAGGAATTGTATAAAAAGTCCCATATCATTCCTCACCACTCTAGTGCACAGAAGAGCCATGACCTCCTCTAGAGTCTCATCCTGAATAGCCGACGCAATGCAGATAGCGTCAACTATTAATCCACTTCAAGGATAGTAGTTGAGCTCGTTAATTGCTACCTTGACACAATGATAAAATTTGGGTTTCACCAAGCGTTCTAGTGCTCTCACGCCCCAGTCACGATGACCAAAAGTCTTGATGACTGTATAGATAAAGTGCTCCAACATAGTTGTGTTATGCACATGAGCTTGGCCCAAGAATGCCTCGACAAGGATGCTCTGGAGCACTTATGTCATGAGTGTGCCTAAACAGTGAACTGCACTCGATTTTCGAGAATTATCATCACTTTGAGAGCTTGCCATATTGGATGCAACTGATTGCGGAAGAAAGGTGACACTGGTTGAATTTATAGAGTTTTGGCTAGGCATGGGTGCATTCTCCTAAGCTTGATAAGATGTTAATTTAATTCCCATTTATGGCTAGCTTGCGTCGCTTTGAATTACAATTTCCCACCAAGCAACATACACATGCCACCGCTTGATATTCCTATGCATTGCATTGATGGTTGGTGGTATGATTGGTCCTTTGGCGGCTATTGGTGGGATTATGATCAGTTTTCTTTGCCGATACTTATTCCCCTGCAAAATTCAATTATTGCGACCAACTCCCCGAGAAAAGTTAAGAATACAAGAAGTTGTTGCTTTAGTAACGACTTTGATGCACAACCAGTGGCTTTAGCTATGTTATAAATTTGAAATTGTAAGGGATGAAAGGGACCTTTTTTGGATACACCTGGGGTTGTTATCGAGAAGGAATAAACATTTATTGCAGATTGTAATGATTTATAATTTGTGTGTTATGAATTTAATGTTTTGGTATGTTGATCTAGGAATTATGCATACAATGTAGTTATATCTTCTTTGAAAGATAAGTTGTATGTCTTCATTTATTATAGTTTGATTTATTTATTGAGTTGGATGATCATAAATTTTCAATCTTTGTATTGATAGTTTGTGGTTTTGGCTTATGTCGTTCACGCTAGCTTCATATGTATGGACTAGTGTTTGTCACCTTTCCTACTTTTTGGTTAAAAGCACACCCCTTGCATTAGAATATGACAATTCATTGAAAATTTAATGAGGGAGTTGTACCTTGACAAAATTCAAAGAAAAGTCACAAACAATTGTGATCTTTTCAAAGTTGTTAGCGGATTTGAATTGGTGCTAAATCTGGGTTTGGAGTCATTGTTTAAATATATGTGTCAAGAGCCATTCCATTCGCTAACAGATTTTTGGTCACTCCGCTGGGGAAATTGAATTGATTTGAAAGTCTGACAAATGCCATCACGTCATGTATCAAGATGGTACCACCTCACAATAATGTATTTCTTGTTTTGTAGTCAGAATTAGATTGGGTTGGAGCGAAGCAAGAAGACATCATATCACAATTAAATACACTCGCGTGGAGATATAGGAGGAATGTGGCAGATTATATGCGAGTAAATTTTGTCTTGGAGGAAGAGGAGGAATGGGCTTGACGACCACTTGTACCTGTGATTGAACGACCCCCAAGGTTGATATTTGAATACTACGACGACCCTCCTTGTTGTCATAATCATCATCCAAATCGGCCACTATGTTAACCAAGGGACCCACTTGTACATCAACCTTAGAATCCACCTCCGGCTCGTCTACCAGAGTAATTTTCTTTCCTTAATTTTACTCTGTGTGAGTTGGAAACTCTGTCTGTTTGTTTATGGCTTCAAATCTCTGGTGCAATCAAGTTGGCCCTCTTGCTTTATCACAATATCATGATTTACCCCAAGGTTCCTGGAAGAGGTTTCCTAAATTCTCCGGTCATAATGAACAAGATCCTAAGGAACATATTTTGGCTATGACAACTATAAGTGCAGTTTTAGGAATTCAAGAAGATGTCTTCGTAAGAATTTTTATTGAAAATCTGATGGAAAAAGTGACGAAATGGTACAAAGGGCTCGAAAAGGGGAGCATTACTGGATGGCATGTTCTTAAGACAAAATTTCTCCAACACTACAAAATTCCAATCGACATTGCAACTACCCTATGTCTTTTCTTTTAGATCATGAAAAACAAAGTTGAAACAATGAGGGATTTTGTTTACTGTTTCAATCGGTCTCCTCAAAAGATTCTTGCTCCAAAAAGGCCTAGTGCAAAGATCTAGTACCATATATTCATTTCTACTCTGGAACTAGACATACAATTAATTCTTAAAAGAGACAAGATTCGAGGGATTGAGCAAGCTCAGCTAGAGGCAATGAAGGCCGAGGATGATTTTATCGCCATGGGTAAGTGAAAATTAGGTTCAAATGTGAAGCTTGAAACTAGCTATAAGACACTTCCTAAGCTTCCGATTAAATGTCACAAAGAAGCAAAATTATCTCTCCTTACTATAGAAGATATGAATTTAACAATTCTTGATAACATGCAACAGCCTAGTGAAGGACAAGATCAACTCTGTAATGATCCGACTTTGAATTTATATACCTCCTTTGAAATCGAAAGTGATTGCAGTTCCTCCAGTGATGATGAAGATGATGAGCTGTAGGAAAAGACATCGTTTGCTTCACCTCCTCCTTTTGACAAGTTTTCCCCCTCTGGGGCTAGTTGGAATGAACCGACATCTCTCTCTTCCTATTCCAGAATATGAAACTTTCTCCTTCGAAAAAGAGGAGAATAAGGACATATGTTCAAATCTAGAAGGAAATGGTCATCTCAGGAATGATGATTTTCAGGTGAAAGAATGGTGGTTGATTCATTCTAACCCTCTCTTTAGCTTTAATGAATTTGAAATACATGGCGACCCCCTTTTCATAAATTCAATTGCTAATCAATTAATGTTAGAGTAGGGATGTTTATTGATGGTTGAGATCAATCATAACCAAAGGAAGGATGAGAAAAATACTAGTCTCTCACTGAAGGAAGATGAGATTGATGTCCAATCAGAAGTGACAAGCAAGGAAACCCCTGCTCCGCACCAGTCTGCAAAAGCATTTACCCTTCATGAAAGTGATCATACTGAGGGAAGGTATGATGAGGTTAAGGATAGTATTGTTTCCTGTGGTAATTTTCTAGCAACTTGGGAAACTTTTTGGGAATGTAAGGTCAAAGGAAAATTTGGAACTCAAGGTGCTAGCAAGTTATTGGAAAAAGAGGTATTCGCTTTTGAAGATGTCAATATGCGTTGTGTAGTTGAAGATGAAAATAAAAATCAGCTCCAAGAGGTAACTAAATCTCAAGACACCTTTTCTTCTTGTTTGCAACTTGATTATGAAGCGTCCGAGTTTGCTGATGAAATTCTTGAAGGCAAAGCAACAAGAAATGAGGTAATTAATCATCCCATTTTTGAATCTTTTCATATTATACAAGATCCAAATTTTTTAGATCTATCATTTGAGTCAATACATGGGATGGATAAAAATGAAGAAGAGATCGAGATAGATGAATCAACAGTAGAATCTAATGAGTCTTTTGCTGCACATACTATAAATTGGGATCCAAAACTTTTAAACAATGCAGTTGCTTCCACATGTGGTGACCAAGAAATGCCTTTATCTCATGATTTGTGTGTGGGGTGTCCAATTTGAGGGCTGGTTTCTTTTTGTTTAGAAAAATCAACTACAAAGCAATATTGAGTCTAATGTGGTACAGGCAGATTTTGGTAACCCTATGCAAGACAATGATAGTGTGAATCATTTAGTTGCAGAGGCATACAATAAAGAGTCACTTATTGAGTATCAAACTTTATTTAGAGAATTTTCACATAGTGCTTATTTTATCTTTTTGATGGCAACGGTCGCAATTTGGCAGTTAGTTGTGCACACAATTTTTAGTCACTCAACATTGTTTTGCACAGGCAACTACTTCTACCAGCTTGTTAATGGATTTGTATGATCAATCTGGAGGCCATTTGAGGTAGGGTCTTCCTACCATGTACATAATAGGAGTTTTTGTTGTGCTGGCAGTTTATGTGCTTTCCTTTCCTGTCTTGTTTATGTTTTTGGCTTGCTTTTGCTCTAGCTCCTGCATGCTCTTTGACTTTGTGTCCAATGGAAAGGATTGGTCCATGCTCGAGATTGTGGATTCCTTGCTTCGTCCTTTACAGTCCTTGTCCCTAGTTAGAGCCATTGTTACCCATAAAGGTTTCCCCTAACTTCACTTTTGTTGCTATCTTTTCTTTTCGCCTAAGTCTTATACTCAATTTATGTTCGGACAACCTTTTGTTATTTTCCTTGAACCCAGGCGGGGTTTTCATTTGTTCGTCAAACCTCTCATTCTATTGCTTGTGTTGTTGGTTTCTCACTAGGTGGTGTTTTCTTACCGTTTTCGAACTTGTCTTATCTCAGGTGAATGTACAAATATTAATAACCTGATTGATGAGTTGTCATATGCCAGGACTATAGAAACTTCACCCGCAAGTCATGCCTCGGGCGACATTCTTTAGGCTACCTCAAACCTAAGCGGGGTTTTATTAAGCTGTGCAAACCACCTATTTTTCCACCTAGTAGAGTTTGGTGATTAACTTTATAGCAGTTAGTTTATTCATTTAACTAATGCATTATACTAGAGAAAAAAAATAGCATTTTCCAAGCATGATATGAACAAGAAACCAATGAAGCCATGCATGTGAAGACATAGTGATATCAAAAGAGACATTTTATTTATATATAAACGTTTTACATTGCACTGGCATTACCAAAAACTGCCTGGTTTGACTACAAAATTCAAGCCATGGACAAAAAGGACAAAGAGACATTTCTTCTCAGGTGCACAGAGTGAACATCAGGACACAAATGCCCTCAGTGACAACCTGTAGGTGTTCGACTTGAGTTGGTGAGAGTAGATTCTTGTGCAACTGGAGGAATTGTACAAAATGTCCCATATCATTCCTCACAACTCTGGTGCGTATTAGAGCCACGACCTCCTCTAGAGTCTCATCCTAAATAGACGATGCAATGCAGATAGCGTTAGCTATTAATCCACTTCATGGATAGTAGCTAAGCCCATTAATTGCTACCTTGACGCGATGATGAAATTCAGGTTTCACTAGGTGCTCCAGTGCTCTCACGCCCTAGTCATGATGACCAGAAGTCCTAATGACTGTATAGATAAAGCACTCCAACATAGTTGTGTTATGCACATGAGCCTGGCCCAGGAATGCCTTGCCAAGGATGCTCCAGAGCACATCTTCCTCCACCTCGCTCTGCACTATGAAGACTTCTTTCAACTGGTCCAAGGTGCCTAAATAGTGGACTACACTTGATTTCCTCCAGAACGATGTAGTCAATGGCATAATTACCATCACTCTGAGAGCTCGCCATATTGGATGCAACTGATTGCAGAAGAAAGGTGATGCTAGTTGAATTTATAGAGTTTCGGCTAGACATGGGTGCATTCTCCTAAGCTTGATAAGATGTTAATTTAATTCCCATTTATGGTTGGCTTGCGTTGCTTTGAATTACAATTTCCCATCAAGCAACACACATGTGCCACTGCTTGATATTCCTATGCGTTGCATTGATGGTTGGTGGTATGATTGGTCCTTTGGTGGCTATTGGTGGGATTATGATCAATTTTCTTTGCCGATACTTATTCCCTTGCAAAATTCAATTATTTTGACCAACTCCCCAAGAAATGTTAAGAATACAAGAAGTTGTTGCTTTAGTAATGACTTCGATGCCCATCCAGTGGCTTTATCTATGTTATAAATTTGAAATTGTAAGGGATGAAAGGGACCTTTTTTGGATACACCTGGGGGTGTTATTGAGAAGGAATAAACATTTATTGTAGACTGTAATGATTTATAATCTGTGTGTTATGAATTTAATGTTTTGGTGTGTTGATCTAGGAATTATGTGTATGATGTAGTTATATCTTCTTTGAAAGATAAGTTTTATGTCTTCATTTATTATAGTCTAATTTATTTCTTGAGTTGGATGGTCATAAATTTTCAATCTTTGTATTGATAGTTTGTGGTTTTGGCTTATGTCGTTCACGGTAGCTTCATATTTATGGACCAGTGTTCATCACCTTTCCCACTTTCTAGTTAAAAGCACACCCCTTGCATTAGAATAGGACAATTCATTGAAAATTTAATGAGGGAGCTGTACCTCGACACAATTAAGAGAAAAGTCACAAACAATTGTGATCTTTTCAGAGCTTTTAACAGATTTCAATTGGTGCTAAATCTGGGTCTAGAGTCATTGTTTAAATATTTGTGTCAAGAGCCATTCCATTCACTAACAATGTGCAATATTTTCCAAGTGCAAAGTGACAAAATTGATAGATTTATCTTTAGCTATAGGCCTAAGAGATAGGTATGTGTCTAGATTTTGCATCCACACATGAGCAATACCCTTGTTGTATTTATCAAAAGTGGAAAGTGTCAAATTTCCCACTACATTTTGATGATATTTCTACTTTTGATGAGTTATTGTCTCTTGTCTCTTATCTAGTTGTACCTCTTGCTTTGTTTGTATTCTTGAAATTTGAGAGGCATTGCTTCATAGATCTTTGTTGGAAGTAATTTTTTATTCTACATAATAGTTGGTGATATTTTCCTCCATCAAAATTTGAGTCTTTACCTTAGGATTTTCTTTCTCCTCCTTATAAAGGATAGTGGGTCAAAGAGGTCTATCATTGATTTTTCTATTGTTGATAGCATCTCCTAAAGAGTTTGTTTCAAGTCAAACTTCTTTTCTACCCAATCTACATAGTTATTTTCTATATCAATTATCCTATCTCTATTTGCTATAACCTCTTCTTCTATGTCTAAACCTTCTATGAGATCCTTCTATTTAAAATTTTGTTTGTTCTTGATCCTTATGAAGAATTTATGCCAACAAATGAAGCACCAAGTCAAACTTATTTTCTACCTAATCTATATCTAGCTATCTTCAATATAAGTTCTCTTATCTCTATTTTCAATAAGCTCCTCTTCTATGTCTAAACCTTATGTACTTGATCCTTCTATCTACAATTTCATTTTCTCTTGTCTAAGATATCTAAGTCCCCATTCACTAAGAGAAATCTATTATAAGAATATCGAGCAATCTATCAAGAGATTTAGCTCTAATACCACGATAATAGCCTAGCTAAAAAATTAGAAGATAAATTTTAGATTTAAGTGTTTTTAACTAGATCTTGCAAACCTATAATTTTATTCACACTTACATATCAAATTGACAACCTAAACTTAAAAAGTGGATAAAAAAAGAAAGATAAATTCCATAACTTTTATTGTTCTTTAGTGAAGTTCTAAGTACATGAAAATATGTTGTAGCAATAGTAAGAAAACCTACTACAATAGCAACAAAACAATAAAAATTGTACTACTTAAACCCACAAGAATCTACAAATTATACAAATTGAGGTAGTTGAACTTGCAACTCTAAATCTCATTCACAACCTTTGAGTGAGATTGTTGTGTAAGGCTAAAGGGGTTTTGATCTTTGACTCGTGAAACCAAATGATATGCATCCCTTGACCTCCAACAAACTAAAGGGTTCTCGTCCTCAAATTTGATTGTTTGCACACAAGTGCTCATAATAGATTTTGATAGATTTTTTTATATACAATGCATGATGTCAAAATGAATGCATTCACTCTTTATATTAGTGAAATATATGACTACTATTGAATTCCACACAAAATAATTGCTTAGATTAAGTGATGACCATCTAGAGCTAGGATGCAACCACTACATTAATGCAATCACAATTATCTTCATCATCCAATCCCATAAGTACATATGAACCCACACCTTTAAATTAAACAATAATTTTTAGGTTGTAGGATCATATTGGGTAGTTACAAGACCACATAGAATCATTAATTATAATTTGGGTCATGCAATGAGGTAGGCGAGACTCTTACTACTTGTCAAGAATTATGAGTGAGGCATATTGGGTACCTTGGAAAAGTTTATAGGGTAAGGGGATGGGTGAATCCATGAATTTAAAAAGGTAGCCTTGTGTAGAAATTAGGGAGTTAAGGGTCAAGGGAAATCATGCAAGTAAGAAAAAGTTTGAAACTCCTACAAAGATCAGGGAAAAGAGTGGGGCTCGGAGGAAATGAATGTTGAGAAGGAAAACTTAAAAATCTTGTTAGGAAAGGGGAGTAAGATCGAGAGTAGAAGAAAGGTATGTTAGGATGGGAAGGTTTAATATCTTGATAAAGACAAAGGAACAAGGTGGATATGAGAAGAAAAGTGTAACAAGAAGGGAAATTTCAACATATCAAATCGACTAATTCCTATTTTTCTACCTTAACCCATTGAAAATAGGAAATAAACTAATACTATCTCTTATTAAAAATAATTAGAAATAGGACACTATAATTTTCCCCATTAAAAATCCCACTTATTTTGGTACCATATTCAACAAGTATTGTGTATCCTGAACTATTCATTATAAAACCTTGTTAGTTCATTCATTGACAAGGAGGGTTTTTTTGGAGTGTGTTAAATTTTATTCTTTATTAGGATTCAAATGCATAATTTTTGATCCAATCTCATTGACTTTCATGAACATGAATGGTCCATTTAGTACTTGTTGCATCTAGATGGTGTTCAAGGGGTGATGATCTACTACAACTCAAGTGCACTCAAGTCACAACACTTGTGGAAGGTTTTACAAATAGGTAGCAAGCTAAGTGGGCTTGATTTTAGGGAAAACTTCATAGTTAAGTGCACTACGATGGTGCCAAGAATTTCCAACACTAATTGCATCCACCTCCTATACCTAGGGGATACTAGATAGTGTTGGGAATGCATGGCCTCACTATTCTCTCCATGTGTTTTCACCCCAATTTCATTCCAACCATACCCCTCTATCTCTTCCTTCTTATATGTTGGGATATATGTACCAAAATGGAGCATGGGAAGCTCTTCTAAACAAAATGCCAATCTCACAAGTTTTTGCCACATAAGATGTGGAGGCATGCTTTACTATACCATAAACTATCATGGAAATTGATTACAATAAAACCTCTCCAACACCAAATTGTGCCTATTGTTGTACCACCTAGCTTGCTTGAGTTGTAGTAGCACTTGATCCTTGAACCACTCTACTAAAAGCCTATATGGATGCCATGTGATATCAATATTAAGCAAATGTTCAAAAACTTGTCTCCAACGGTCCAATCTCTAATCTTCCAATTTTGAGTACACACATGTTCCATTGTTGTGCATGGGGAATATTGTTTGAAACCTCTACATTCAATCCTACTAGTCTCAAAACAAGAATGTGCTCATAGGACCAACACTATAGTAGTGCACCTATGATAACACTCTTGTCATGATCACGATAAAGATGCACAATGACATCTCCTTAGAGAATGTATTGTTCTATCCTACTCCATGCTTTGAATCATAATTATTATCCCATTACTAAGGGATATGCCCTTGCCATTTAGAGGCACAAAGACCAAAATGATAACCAATATCCATTTACACACATGAAGCACATCACCCTACAAGATATCTCTCAATGACACCTATACTCCCTAGTAATGCCTTGATCTACCCACACAGTACTCAACTACCTCAGCCTTCACTAATGTGCACACAATCAAGCCATAAACATTGAGGAGCATTTCCTTTGACATGATTGAAAATAGTCTAGCATTTGAGCATGTAATATTTCATAAGTTTTCAACACAAAGATAGTTCAAATTTCAATCAATGCATGTGCCATATTTAACCTTTGACAAAGAGATCTAGATCTAGCCTATCTAGAAATTAAGTAAAGGAAATGAATACAAGTAAAACATCCATTCTACTTCTACTCTAATGGCCTATGGATCTCTCCTTATGCAAACATGGGGGCCCTTGTTGTATCTAAACGAAATCAATACCCTCCTTGTTGCATCCCCAATAAATAAATCAAGCAAGCTAAAACAAAAAGTAGGATAATTATTACTATTCCATATTACATAAGAAACAAATATCTCCATCCCCATCTCCAAGTGAAATTGAGGAAAATATAGAGAGAAAGCTTTCCTAATAAATTAGCTAAATTAAGATTCCTTATAGTTAGCAACATGACAAGAGTGATGACAAGCTTAATTTTTCAAGTCTTGTAGAACTACTCATTATTTGCACACATATTGTTTGAGGTGTTTACCTTTGATGGGATTAGAAAGATGAACAAATTGAAAGGAAGCTAGGTGTGCAAAAGCATCTTCCTACACCAATCTAAGCAAGAGAGGGTTGAAACTATTACAACTACAAAATCAAATGCACATTCAAAACATTCAAAACATATAAACAATGTAATACCCTAACACCATGATTTATGTGGGAAAACCCTTTCGGAAAAAAATCCACACTACAAACACACTGCTCAATTTTATTATTCAACAACAAAGAGTTACAATAATAGAGCCAATGCTCTTCAGTTCTCACACAATAACGAAATATTGGAGTAATTTTCAAAGCATAATGACATCTCAAAAAATCTTCAACCTATCATGAAAAAATTTACTATCATAACCTATCTTTATAGACAACCAAGATAAGCACCAAATAATGTCATGTATCATCTCCACATTCACTACATACATGCAATTGCAGAAGGAAGAACATGCACAAGTCTAAATTGCCACCTGCTATGTTAGTTTTAGTCTTCTCAACATGCAAACTAAAACATTACACCTACATGCACAACTCCACTTATCTTGGAAATTTCCAAAATTGGCTCCTCCTCAAAAATAGAATTTGTCACTAGTAACTAACAATTTGACATGAGTCAACTATCACCAATGACTTCACTCAACTCATACAAAATATGACACCTTCCTCCTAAAGAATAGGAGCCATGCCAACCATGCCAACCATGCCACTTCACATGTTTAAAAACAACTCAACTTGCCACTCAACAAGTGACATCATCAAGTGCACATAAAATTAATTAACATAAAAAAAAACATATAATATGTTTAATAAATAATTACCAAATAAATGCTAGAACTCCAAAGATTGAGACATCTTAATCTTAACACAAACAATAATTTTGCAAGCTATAAATAACTTAACATCATAATATTTTAAATGAATTATGCAACACGATGTGATCTCGCAATAGAAAACTAGATCTACAATATCAAAGTAGAAGGAAATATAAGCTCACTAACCTTGTACTTTACAATTATTAGAAACGAGGATGTTTGATGTATAACATGCTACGATTTGAAAAATCTTAGATTGCTTTAGACTTCAATGCTTAAAATGTGAAGAAAAGATCATAAAAAATGTTTAACTTGAGTAGCATTAGTATTTAATTAGAAGCCAAAACTTGTTTGGTGAAATAGACTAAAACTTTCCTCAATGACAAAATATAATAGTTGGTATATTCGATAAGAAAGCTCATAATATAAAAGTCAAATTAATATTGTAAGTGGATTCCTTGTGAAGTCATTTAGTATTTAAGCTTAATGCATGCTAGATTTTTTATAATTGCAAATTTTAAATTAGAACAAACAAAAGAGCAATACAACACATTTTTATGTCTTTCCACAATCAAGCTCCACATATAACACTCACAAATTGATCAATTAAATAACTATTCTCTCTAATATTATTGAAAACAGTATAGCTAAACTTGTGGAATGCATTAAGAAAATTGATTTAAACAAATAATTAGTGTCCTTATAATAAAAACTTTGTTCAAAGGAAATATTACATAGTTTATTTTTTGTTTTGTAAAAATGTTCTTTCGTATTACATAATTTATTTTTTATTTTGTAAAAATGTTCTTTCGTATAACAATATAACTAAAATTGTGGAATGTATTAAGAAAATTAACTAAAACAATAAATAATTAATATTGTTATAATAAAAACTCCTGAAAAAAAAATATTGCATAATTTTTTTTTCCTTTCATAAAATTGTTCTATCTAAAATAAACAGTGTATACAAGGTCAGATGTATATATCATAATAGAAAAGCAATCCTTCCAAAGAATACTTGTGTCAAAGATGTCTCATATACCAAATTAGTCTTGTCCCTAACAATAACCTAAAAGGTTACCTTTAGCTTTATACTGATAAACATTAAATTCAATGAATAAACACATTTAACATTAGGTAAAATCAGGTTCTATGATTCATTTCAGTTTTATGAGCACATATTAGTCTAAAAATTAGATTATCTTTAAGAGGCATAATAGCTTTCCCATTAAGAATTCTACCCAGCTATATTTCCTTCTTTGTTTCACAGCAAAAGATAAAAAACAAATGAATGAAAAGATAACATTATCTTGCCCATACATAAACATCATGATTGCAGGGCTTGCTCATTGCTTCTAGACTGCCTACTTTCAAAATCATCACTCCAATACAATCTTAAATCTTATTGTGCAAAAAGGTAAAGTATTTCACTGTAAATGTTGAAAAGAAATTCAACAAGTGACTATAGGGTAACATGTCTCATCTAAATCGACGGAGGGTCTAGTTCGATTGGCTAAAGCATCCTATTGCAGGCAAGAGGTCATGAAATCTAGTCTCCCTGTGGTATCGGAGGGTGTGTCGTGCCAGTTTCACCGATCACGTGAAAAAGTTTACCAGATGCACTGCAGTTTCTAAGGGAGCTCCACAATTCCTACAGTCTAAAAAAAGAAAAATATATTCCATCTAAAATCCAGGAGTACAACATAAAGAATACTATCCTATACAATATCAATGCATTGCACTTTCCATATGTAGTTAACAATAGAATACAGGTACACACGATAGCTACTACACATGATAATGAAATGCTTCCCTAAATTGGGGACCATCTTCCTTCCATCAGTGGATGACTTCTTCCTCCTCTCTGAAGTATGCGCTCTTTTCTAGAACATGAATCACCTTTTATAAGCCGTCTATGGCTAAGTGACATAACTCTTTAACATATCTTTTACCAACTAATATAACTTACAATATAATTCACTCTTTCAAATCTACAGTGATATCAATTGTATCACGAGATAGCCAAAACTGCATTTTTAAGCATTCAACTGCATATTTTCAATGAACACTGGACACATTTGCAAATGTAATAGTGATGTTTTTATAATCTTGACATAAAAATCATAAACTCCAAACCAAATTAAAAAAAGAAACAAAAAAAAAAAAACAACCAATTGTCAATCTTTGCAATTGGTTGGGAAAACATCTTACAAAATTATTTATTATAGTCTAAAGCCCAGTTGGCAGGGGTTTTCTTACTTAAAAAGAAAAGTCTTTCTTTTTAAATACTCCAAAGAATGTAATATTATATTAAATATCTCCGAGTGTCACTTATTGGAATATAAAACTTTTGATGCCATTCACATCCTAATACTCTGAGCAGACATTTACAAAAGATTATGCACAAAACAGGTGACGAATGTATATTATTATGCACAAAATACAGCTACATCAATAAAAAGCACCAATATCCAAAGGTAATTTATTAGTTCATTCTCTCATCACAAATAAACTGCTGCATTAATATATTTGATACCACACAGCTTAAAATCCTTTGGTACCAGAAAACTGCACCCACAAGGCTTCTATTTTTCATTTCAATCATTTCTCGTCACATATGCGCACAATCTGCTTTCCTACGTTTCTACCATGAAAGAGACCAACAAAAGCAGCTGGTGCATTCTCCAGACCATCAGTAATATCTTCAATGCAAACAATTTTCCCTTCTTTGATATAACCTCTTACCTTCTCGACAAATTCCGGATATGTCTTCGAATAATCAGGTTCAAGGAAACCTTCCATTTTAATGCGCTTAATTATTAGTTGTGACAGGTTCCTTATACCTTTACCCTCCTCCAAATTATATTGTGAGATCATCCCACAAACAGCGATACGGCCAAAGTTGTTCATGTTTTCAAGAACTGCTTCAAGCATATCACCACCCACGTTCTCAAAATAGATATCGATCCCATTTGGAAGGTACCTGAGAATAAATGAAAATACACGTTTATCAATGTTTTCTACGATAAAAGAAATTATTCGCTATAATTAAGTAAACCATAAATGTTGTCAGAAATTGATCTGCGTCAAGTTTCAGTCGGACATGTTCTCCAACAATTTATCAATGTTTTTCAACCATAAGAGAAATTATTCGCTATAATTAAGTAAACCATAAATGTTGTCGGAAATTGATCTGTGTCAAGTTTCAATCGGACATGTTCTCCAACAAACTTTGAGGAATGTAGTACCCAAATTCATAACAAATGAGTTATGAACTCTTAAACAAGTCTAGCCTCCTTTATAATGATAAGTAAATTAAACAGGAAACCAAATTGTAAAAGATGAAACTAAACAATAAGACCAGTGTGCTGGTGAAGTACCCTAGGCTCATATCCGCCTTCATTCAAGGCATGAGAGGGCCATCTATAATTTTACAATGTTTCACTGAGCTTCAGGGATAGGCAGCATGGGGGTGGGATTTTGGGTAGAGCAATTTTTTTTTTCCTGATTTTGGGGATGGCATGGAGATGGCAGGGTGTGGCTATTAAATAATATAAAAAAATAATATTTAAAATTTAAATATACAAATAAATTTAAAATATCTTAATGTAAGATAAAATAAGCTGAAAGTGAAATTTAATCATCCTTGAAACTATTTTTTCTAATCAGTCAAACACCGGCATAATATCTTAATCTATAAAGAAAGTAATTATAAAAGGTTAGAACAGAAGTAGAGTTTGAGAGTGAGAGAGGTTGGTTTTGATTTGCATGTATGTGTCCCTTGCTTTGTCTTCGGCCATACCATTACAATTCTATAGTGAGATTTTTTAATCTTCCTTGCATTTTTTGTGGAAGCTTTTAGGGTTTCTCACCCTTAGGGCAGCTATCTGTTTTCTTTAAATGCACTCATGCCTTTTCTTCAACTCTTAATGCCAAAGTGAGGAATTTGAGCGAACAATGGTGCCACTATAGAAGAAACCTTGCAAATTTGTTCCAAGGTTTCCCACAATGTATAGCTTCTAACCTGCTGAATATTGTTCTTCTGACCCCTAATTTTGATAACACTTGTAAACAACCTAAACAATTTATGCATATTGGTTATTTTCTTGGCTCCATACCTTCTGAAAGTATGCTTTGCAGCTGGGTAGAATGTGCATGGATCCCCATGAGGTTAAGCTCGATGCTATTCAGAACTTAACCAAAGGGTCTTTTCTCTTCCAATGTCATGTCCCCGCTGATTGACGAGGCCCTAATTCCAATCTTGGCGGTAAAATAGTGTTCTTAAACACTCCCTCTGAATTTTATGATAATTAAATAATAATTAAATATTTAAAAATAATAGTATTAAATAATAAATAACAATATTAAATTTAAATTATCCCTCTGGCCGACTTACTTGAGTCTAGGCGCCAATATTTAATATTTGAATCTGTGGCCGACTTTTCCCAATTAGCATCTGACTTACTATTTATTGGAGGTGTTTGCATCTTCTAGAGGCATCGAATGAAGGCAAGAGTTCCGACCGCGTAGTGTGTCCAACCTGGTAGGACGAACACCCTGACCAGTGGTTCTTGTCTTCGTTCACTCATTTCCATCATTCCATCTTGCCTTGTTTCTGATCGCCCGTATCATTGTCGCAGGAGTGTCAACGCAGGCTATTTGGAGGAGCGATCACGCTTTGGCGGCCAAGCCTTTGGCTCTGGCCACGAGGTTACATTACCCGCACAGCGTCCTGGCACACATACGAGCACACAGAAATTCGCTGGAGTGAGATTGGGAATAAACGCGTGAAGCCACAGGCATATACAACACTGAGACGCGATTGGATCGGGCAATATTTGGACGCACAGGAACATCACAAGCTATCATTACCGGGAGCGGTAACTGGAATTCCGTCTCCTGTCTGGCTTTAGACGTCATCAGGTGATCTCTTCCCGACCATTCAAGTGCATCGAGAGTGACGCGGGAGGAGTCGGGGGTCACTAGCGCGACAGTTCAGTCATATAAAGCCTTCACAATTGATCCGAGCAGATTGCATACTGATTTGCTTCTTTGGACATTATCTGTCTTTAGGAGATCAAGGTTATTGGGTTTTAGCTTTTAGTTGTGTGGCATGTCATATGGCCAAATACCATCTATTTCACCAATAATCATGAAAAGGGTCAAGGTGGCATGGTTACTTTTGTCGATGCCAAGTGGTATTCCCATTATTTACTAATCTAGTAGAGCCTTGTGGGTCTTTTCAATATTGCTAATAGAGCCTTTGGATTTGTCAATATCCATACCTTGAATGATGCCACTGAAATAATGTTATGGTGGCAGTGGCTTGCAAATGAGTTTCCATCAGTTCAATGGGTTTTTAATGGCAACTTCAAATGGTTGAGGTGGCATTTGATGTGAAAGGCCACTTACCCATGAGATGGACAACTAGTTAAAGAGAGACATAGTTTTACATTTGCAATAAATTGAGTCTTTATGACTCCAATCTTGGCTACCAAAAAAAATTGCCATATGGTACTGATCCAACTTTTATTGTGGGTTTGAAAGAATTCTCATGTGGCTTTATTGTGCTAAGATGTCAGCGCAATTGTGCTTCTCTTTTTCTAGTTGCTTCTCACTATTGGTGGAACCACTGCGAGATTGTGTTCTTTTTGTCCACACCTCGATCTAATTTAAAATTGAATGGGTCATTCAAACTCCTATGGTTGAAAAGTCTCAATTATTTTTAAAGACATCATTGCTCTATCACAAGGCCATGTTGGCCCATATTTGATGTGTTTGGAACTTGATGCCTTGATCGAAAGGGGATGACAAGTGGATTGATTTGTGGTCTAAAGCCATCATATGTACCATTCATTTTTTGAGAATGCTTGATTGCCAATAAGCAAGGATATATTGCAAATTATGTGGCCATGTCCTAAGAGCTTTACTCATAGTGGCACCTTTTCGCTAACACTTCCAAATTTAAGTGGTCAAGTAGCAGAACTTGGTGCAAGTGGAAAATGCCTATACTACCAAGGGTGCTTAGGTCAAAGCCAAACTTCATTAATTAAAATTCAACGACTATCTTCAAGGAATTTTTCAAGCTCTACAAAAAAAATCAGCTCAAAATATCAAGTGCATCAAATGAGTTGGGAAAACCTTCTCCACGCTTCCTAATGTCTTGGATGCCTTTGTGCAGCATTATAACAAGGTTTTCCAAGCTTAGAATTATTCTCCTAAAAAATAAGAGGCACTTTGACAATGCTTGGATGGGGTCCCTTGTAGACTTTCTGCTAACCAAGTTATGGCCTGTGAAAAATTCCTATCTCAAGAGGATCTCCTCTAACTATGTTTGGCATGACTAATAATAAAGCCGCTAGTTGTGATGGTTTTCTTTGTGAATCCTTCAAAATCCTTGGGGATGACATTGCCCTAGATTAACTCAAGGTCTAGTGAAAGGCTTTTCATACCAGATCTTTAGGTCCTATCATTAACAAAGGTAATATCAAATATATACCTAAGTTGAGGATTCAGAGCTCATTTGCAATTGGAGACCCATTGCCTTCTTAAATGTCTCCTCCAGTATTATTGCTAAAGCATTAGACATATTCTCCCACTAGTGGTTTCGCTTGAACGAACTTGGCTTATTCAAAGAAGGTATATTTTTGAGGATGTCCTCATAGTCTAGGAAGGTATGGAACAGGCACACAAATCCAATCAATGGGATCTCTTCATCAAGACTGACTTCAAAAAGATGTATGATAGTGTTAGCATTTTAATTTGTGACTTTTGTGATAGAACAAAATAGAATAGTGGATGAAGATATCATCTCTTCAAATTAGCAAGGAAAGTTCCTTGATTTAATCTATTCAAAAATCTAAAAAAAGTAGAATGAAAATTAAGCACATTGTACAAATAACTTTATGAGGGTTTTATGTAAACAAAATGCTTGAAAGAAACAATCTAGGCCTATCTTATGATCTAAGAGGTAGGAGCACAAAACTGAAAGTAATACACTCATCATGAGGTTTTTGGGTTTTGCAGCTAAACTATAAGATGAATTTAAACACTAATGCTTTCCAATGATTAAAACAAACATCGATGGATACACAACATATGGATTGATTTGAACAAGAAACACAACACATAACAACATTTAATGAAGAACAAGATTGAAAGCAAGCAACAACTCTGAAGCATACAAAGCTACTTCACAAGGTAGAAGATCGATGTTACACAAAGTTAAATAGTAACCTTCATTATTACTTGACAAACTTGCACAATTACAACACAAAACTCTAAACTCTAAAAACCAGCACCATAAGCTCAACACAAACTCCCTTTCCCTTCTATGTGCTCAAGGCACTTATTTATAACCTCTCTAAGAGAAGCTTCTAAAAACAAAAAGGCTTTAAAGCCTCTTAAAAAGTAATTGTATCTCTATCCTATTGCAAAGAACCAACATAACACTAAAATCCATCTAGAATTGGCTCCTTTCTACTTTTATCTTAACAAAGGCCAATTAGAAAAAGGTGGCACCATGACTGGTTGCTTTTTGCTTTAAAATTTTCTAACTTAGCATTGAGACTGTCTTTAGGCAGATTAGTCCACTAGTCACACTTTTTAGCCATCACAAGCACCTAGGTCACACATTTTAAGTGGTATTGCTACATGAAAGGTGCAATTTTCACTTAAGTAAATCAAGTTTTCCTCTTGTCATACTTTTTAGCCATTATCACCACCTTGGTTGCAATTGCTAAATGGCATTGCTACCTTGGTCGCATCTTTAAGCCACCATAACTAGCCTTGTCACACTTATTAGGAGTCTAACCACTTTAAAAGAGAAAAATAACTTGAATTTGAAACACCTAGTATCTGTCATATTTTCAGCCACTTTGACTGGTTGTGTTGCACATTTGAAGTGGCACTACCACGCCAAAAGCATGACTTACATGTGTTTTAATCTTAATTTATGCTGGTCACTGTTTTAAGATGTCATTGCCAATTGGGTTACTCTTCACCTTGGCATTGTTAGTGAAAAGGTGTGACATAACTCTTTCATCTCTTATTTGCTGGTTGCACATTTTAGCTACTAAGGCCACCTTGATCACTCTGTAATGTCCCCATTTTTAGCACTTCACTTTTCAGTGATTGGTAGCCTATTCTCGGTGTGCTGTCGGCTAGTCAGTGGCAGAATTAGGGTTTCCGACTGTTTGATGGGTTCTTTTGAAGATTCAGGTGTTTGTATGTTGGAGTTTGGTTGTTTGGATTTTGGATTCCTTCTGGGTTTTTAGAGAGCTTCGTAGAGGTATGACATGCAACCGCGTCGGGCAACCTTTCTAAACTTACTATTTTTAGTAAAGTTATGACAGCTACATCTCGGAGTTTGGGATTTTGGATTTTGGATTCTTTCTGGGTTTTCAGAAAGCTTCGCAATGGTATCGCATGCACTTTGATCCGAGCAACTTTCCGAATTTACTATTTTTAGTAAATTCTATTTCTGGTAGTGGTCATGTTGGCTTCAGTTCAGTTGGCTTCCCTCTGCAGTCAGTTCAGTTGGTATGGTTGTTTTAGCCTTTTGATGCTTTTTTTGGAGAGATAAGTATTTTAATTAAAATAATGTTATATTATAATGTTATAACCCCTTGGCCTAGCTTCATGACTTTAAGTTGTTCTGAAAAGGGGGACCTCATGGGTGGACGCATCATCAGGGAAAGTTTTAATATTTCTAAGGTCAAATATTGCTCTTGGAGGTGGGACGCCAACTTTTGGAGTGAAGATAATTTTAAATTAAAGAAAAATTGCCTTTATGAAAAAGGACGCCATCTTGAAGGAAGACTTGGTCAAGTCAAAACCCTAAAAGCATCTTGTGGAGTGGGCGCACCTTCTAGAAGCATCTGGAAGTGTCTCCTCAAAATTATAAAAGGGAGCCTTGGGTCTTCATTTCATTATCTTATGACTTCAATATTGTTATGCTGCCGAAATGGTAACAGGATTGCTTCGAGGAATGAATGCCTCCTAGCTTGGCTCTTCTTCTTGCTTGAAAGATAGCAACTAGTTGAGAGATAGTTTGTAATAGGTTTGTCTTGCATTTCAGTTGAGTATCTTGCATTTTTGGAGTTCTAGTTTTGCTTTTCAATCTCATTTTGAAGTTGCTGAATATCATAGCTGATTGTAAGAATTGCTCATATCTCATGAAATAAAAATATTATTGTTCTGGGCATTGCATAAATCCTTTTCTCTATGTGGGGCGACCATTCTTGCAAAGTTGTAGATTTTTTAATGCAGATTTGGATTTTTAAAAGCAAAATCGCCCTTCTCCTTGGCCGTACCATTCTGGGCTGTCTTGGGAAGTGTGCACAAAAATAATATTGCATTTTGTCAGTCATTTCTCAGTCTAGGTTTCATTTGTCGTCTTCCTAGCTTTCGTTTGCATCAAGTCTCATGTCATTCTGGCAAGTATTGAGTGAGTTGTGAGTATTTTGGTGGGTTCTAGGGTTGCTGATTGCTTCATTTCAGTTGCTGGTCTGTTATATCAGTCATAGATAAATGCAGATTTGTGAGGAGTTGAGTCCAAAGAGGTTTGATAAGCATTGAGGAAGTCTTATAAATTGTTGCAGCATTGAAGAACTTGGATTACTAGGCTCTGGCGAGCATTCTAACATATTGTAAGCTGATTAGTAGTACTATCAACAATTCTACTCTCTATCTTTCTCTTACTTTATTGTACTGCCGCTGAAAAGTGGAAGAGGCTGGCTTGCCGCCTATTTACTTTCTGAGTTGCACTGTAATTCCTTAGTATCTCTGCCATATGGTAGCTCCATTCCCACCTTGGGTTGGAAAGCACATTCTTGGCGTCGAGTTTACTTTTAGTATTGTAATTCCTTTCCAGTTGTACTGACGATCCTCTTGCCATATGACAGCATCTTTCTCATCTTGAGATTGAGTGCGCATTCTTGGCAAAGAGTTACTTGCAAACTGCTGGTTTTGGTTTGGACTAACCCTAATGGGTGTCTCTTGCATTTGTGTGTTCGTTCAAAACTGAAAAAATTAGTCCGGTTCATTACACACTCCTTTTTCTTGGTTTAACCAATTGAAATGTGTGACTTCCATACTTATTATTTCCCATTGCTCTTCAACCACCTTGGTCACTCTTTCTCCCTACCATAGCCGCCCACATTGTGTAAAATGGTTTAACAATATAAACTCTTTGATATTTGTCGCACATTTCCCCTATGGCCACTTGGATCACAATTTTTTCCTTCTTCTAGCCATCATTGCCATTTAGACACAACTTTTCCCTAGGTAAGCCATTGAAAAGGTGTGACATTTTCACTAAGACTTAGATTTATCTCCTCCTAGATGCAATTTCATGTCTTATTTTCCATCATAGACATCCACCTTCTTTGTCAAGCATGCTTTCTGTGGCACTCTTACACCTTCCATAGATTGAAATCTAGTGATATTGTCCTTATCACTTGATGCTTCTCTAACATTGCCACATGACAAGAGTGCTAGAACAATTTTATTTGCCAACCTTGACAACTTTGGACCCCATCCTATGATCATCTTTTCATCTCACTGCCAGAGCCACCATCATTCAAGAAACACTTTCATCTTTAAATTGGAAAGATTCAAACAGAAACAACCAACAAAACTTATCAGTTGAAAAACTAGATAGAGACAAGATGACTTCACAATTGGACAAGTAAGGAATCTAGTTGAATTTGACAATATGACAAGCAAGACTTGGTTCAAGGTTACAAATTTGATTGTAGGAAAAGTTTCACAGGGGTAGGAATTTTGGTACTAATAGATGGAATTGAATGGTGCTTCATTTTAGCCATGCTCAAAGCTCTTCGATTTCACACCTTCAAATAGTCAATCCAAATGCTTTTTGTAGGTGCTTCCGCTTGCTTCACCTATAATGGTGTTCAATCTCAGCTCTTTGGCCTATTTTCTTCTATTTTGTTCTATTAGGCAAGGATGCCCCCTTGTGCCCTCATCAGAATAGCATAGCTCTCCGGATTACAATAAACCCAAGTACATATAGTCACTGGCGGTGGTTGAGAAACCAACCATCGCGACACTTTGTAACAACCAAATCACTAATCAGGGCTTAGTTTCCCAAAACAACATGTGACATCAAGTGTATGAATTATTTGCTATTTGACTACAGTTTTATTTAAATACAATCAACTATAGCCGACTACGACCGACTACTGCTTCGACTGACTATGACCAAATATGACTATGACTGGCTACACTATGTTCTTGGCAATGCCATTTAGAAGCATCTAATCACCATGTTGCTTGGGACCTTTGTTGCATAGCAAGAGACTTTGGTGGGCTAGGCCTCATTGATGTTAGTAGGAAATGTACTGCTTTATGTGCTAAATGGACCACTAGAACTTATGATGGCAATGAAGCCTAGAAGAATTTTTTGCTAAATTGCATTGTTTCTAGTTTTCCTTATGGGTGTCCATCCTAGAATGGCCCTGGATTACATTCCCTTTTAATGTCCCTTATGCCTATCAAGATCAATGGCACTTTTGTAAAAAAATACATTTGGAAGGCTTGGGTAACTATCAAGCCACAAATTTTATGGACTAAGGATGGATTTCATAACGGTTTATCCATCAATGAATAGTCTATCCGATGGTCTTCCATCATCTTGTTTCAAGATAAGTTGTTGGAAGCCAATCCTTGGATGCATTCCATTAATTTTTTCATAAAGGGAGATTCAGCACCTCTAGGAGCTCTACTCCAAGGTTTATTTCACTTGACCTTTTGACCTTAGGCCGAAGAGAAATTATCTTAGCCATGATGACTAATAATTGAGGTCATGCCTTCTCAACACTTGCGGAAAATATTTTTGCATTCGATTAGGCCTTAGTGGAAGGATTGGAAATAGTATTATACAATTACACTCCAAAGGAATCATAAGGTGGCTTTTGCCTCACCTTCCCATGGTGCAAACTTTGAATACTAGGTGGGCTTTGCAATCACCCAATTTTATTTGGGCTAAACATTTTCAAATAGTTTGGAAGGCCATTTTGGAGACCAAGGTTGCCCATTTTGCTTAGTGTCTACTATACTAGGGCCTTCCTATTGGCACTATTTAATTCATCTTGGCTTTTCTAATCCAAGATGTTCATTTTCTGGGAAATGAAAGACCCCTTTTCACCTCTTCTAGTTTTGTTGCTCACATGCAAGATGCCTAATTATGGATTCATGATTTCTTCTAGCCTCTAATCCAAGATGTTCATTTTTTGGGCGATGAAAGACCCTTTTCGCCTCTTCTAGTTTTGTCGCCCATGTGCAAGATGCCTAATTATGGATTCATGATTTCTTCTAGCCTCTAAGGCTTGAGCCCTTCACCTAGCATCATTTCTTCAACCTATGAGATTAACACATCAAAAAAATAATAACAAAAAGGCCAAAGGATTATAATTTGTGAGTCAACTATGATGGAAAATACAATAGAGGGAAGAAATTGTTCTACATTGAGGACACCTATGATGAAGAAAAGGAAGAGGCAATATTGGTTGTAGAAGACTCATTAGATGTCCAACCAACTATCTCTTGCCATGCACTGTCAAGTATTAGTACCCTATAAACCCTTAAGGTAATGGCCAATGGGTTTCCTTAACCAACAAAAGGTAAAATATTAATTGACCCAAGGAGTACTCGTAACTTCATCAATAGTAAGTTGCCAACAATTGAACTATTTGTTTATCCAACCCTAAAATTTCAAGTTATGATTGTAGATGGGGGTATAATTAGTTGTTTGAGGAAGTGTATACGATTTAACCAACCAAGGGAGACTAGATGCTTGATTGTCCAATGTTTGCTATCCCAATGGCTATAGAAGACATTGCTTTGGGAGCCCAATGACTCACTACCTTGGGAACAATTGACATGAACTTCCAAGAGCTATTCATGTTTTTTCACTTGGAACATAAAACAATTGAACTAAGAAGATTGCATGCAAAATATTTGTTGATGGCGAGCTTGCACCAAATGCAAAAGATGGTTAACAAGGGTTCAAATAGGGGTGTGGCTAAATTATTGTCATTGGGCATGCAACAATCAAAGATTCTTGCATCGCCAAATCTACAAGCTATTTTGAGGGATAGGCCAAAAGGATTTCCTCCCAAAAGAGATCTTAACATCCATCAGAAATATTTTCCAAACCATGATTGAAACTAAAGACAACTATTCTAATGGAAGTGTATCTAGCGATTGGAGAAGAAGTCTGCATAGTCCACTCCCTCCTTCTAGGAGAACCCTCTCACCACAAACTGTGCTTTGTAATTTTCAATGCTACCATCCACGACATGCTTTAATCTTATAGAACCACCTAGAACTCACAACTATCTTCTCTTCAAATCTTGGCACAATGTCCCATACATCAGTTGTCATGATAGAGGTGTACTCCACCATGGCATCTCGCCAAACCTATTGTTCTACAACTTCTTGGAAGCTGGAAGGCTCTAAATCATTGGTTTTACTCACCAATGTTGCTAGATTTGGTTCACCTTGTAACTTGTAAAGATTGTCTTCTCTAACCCCTATAACCTATGTTATATCTAGGCTAGATCCTTTCAATTTGATAAGAACTTGGTGATCCTTGAATTCAACTACATAGCCCTTATCCTCCATCACCAAAATTGAAAGAAAATTCTTCTTCAGATTAGGAACAAACAAAAATTCATCGACCTCCAAAGAGATACCAGACTAAAGTTGAAAGGGAATAGTACCAACTCCTATTAAATACTTGGCCTCATCACGAAGCTCAATTGGAACTCCATAATGCTATTATCTAAAATCAATAAAATATTTTTGGATAGATGTTGTATGCCTAGAAGCTCCACTGTCCACATATCAAGCATTCCTCAAAAGACAAGAAACCATTGAGAACTCCCTCTCAAACTTGGCAGCAAACTCATTCATTTGAGTTTCTACAAAGACTATTACCTCCTTTTGCTACTACTTTCCTTGGTTCTTCTTCTTGTCTGGACATTGTGATGCATAATGAATGAAATATTCCGAACCAATTTTTTTCAATTTTTTCAATAACAGATACAATGCAACACACATCTGTTAGGGTTAGCACTTAAACCAAAATGATGCAGAATTCAACTCTAACCAAGAATGCGCCGGATGACGACGAGCATATGGTCAAAGGATCTCAAAGCAAAACTGAATAAAGAACTCTAACCAAGAATGCGCCGGATGACGACGAGCATATGGTCAGAGGATCCCTAACTTCTATTATGCTGAAAGTAAACTCAACACCCAGAATGTGCTTTCAAACCTGGAGTGGGAATGGAGCTACCATAGGGCGGAGATGTAAGATATTACAATGCAAATCAAAGTAAATAGGCGGCAAGCCAGCCTCTTCCCAGCGGGTATTACAATGAAATAACAGAGAAGTAAGATTGCTGACAGTACTACTGTTCAGCTTACAATAATTAGAGATTTGCTTGCCAAATACATAGAATAAGAAAGTCTAACTATGCTGCAATATAGTATAATGTCTCCTCAATGATCACAAAGACTTTCAACCCAAACCCATCTCAAAAGATAGACTTTACGCAAGCTGATATGACAGAACAACAACTTAATATGCATAACCAGCAACCCTAGAATCCACTAAAATGCTCACAACTCACTCAATACTTGCCAGAATGACATGAGACTTGATGCAAACGAAAGCTAGGATGATGACAATGAAGACTAGACAAAGAAACAGCTGACAAAGTGAAGTATTTTTTTTTCTAAACACTTGCCAGGCAAAACAGAATGGTACAGCCTCAAGAAATGTTCTACCAACAAGATAAAATCCAAGACACCTCTAAAAAATCTGCAACTTGGCATAGAGGGGTGCCCAAGGCTAGCAAATGCATGGGTAAACTACCCAGAACCAAAATAAATTCGCCCAAAGACTTATGAGTATAAACTTCAATCTGCAATACAAAATCAACAACTCCAGATTTTGATTAAAATGCAAGAAACTGAACTACAAATGCAAAACAACTTCTACAATGCAAAATCTCACTACAAATCTCACTCAACTACAATCTAACTCTCCACTAGTTGCTGTCTTTCAAGCAAGAAGTCGAGCCAAGGCTAGGAGGCATTCATTCCTCGAAGCAATCCAAATACCATTCCGGCAGCATAACTTTACTCAAGACATAAGATCATCCAAATGAGGACCCAAGACCTCCTTTTATAACTTTGTGAAGACTCTCCAGAAGCTTCTAGAAACCCTAACTTTTCAAATTTGAAATAACTCCTTTCCCTCCAAAGATGGCGTCCCATTTTCCAAGCAATATTTGACTTTAATTTCAAATTAATTCCCTCCTCAAAGAAGGCGTCCAACTCAAGCATGAAATAGACCTTTGAATAATAATAAATTTCCTTCAATGAAGCGCCCACCCTTGAAGAACACCTTTTAAGAACAACTTGAAGTGATGTAGCTAGGCCAAGGGGGGAGTCAACATTAAAATATAACATTAACATAACATTATTTAAATAAAATGAACTTATCTCTCCAAAATGCATCCCAAGGCCAAAATTGATCAAACCAACTGAACTGACTGAAGATGAGAGCCATCTGTGCCGAAACCAACAGGACCACTGCTAGAAATAGAATTTACTAAAAATAGTAAATTCCAGAAAGTTGCTCGGATCAAAGTGCATGTGATACCATTGCGAAGCTTTTTGAAAACCCAGAAAGAATCCGCAATCCAAAATCCCAAACTCCAGGATGTAGCCGTCGTAACTTACTAAAAATAGTAAGTCTGGAATGGTTGCCCGACGCAGTTGCAAGTCATACCTCTGCGAAGCTCTCTGAAAACCCAGAGGGAATCTAGAATCCAAACGACCAAACTCCAACACGCAAACCCCGGAAACCCTAATTTTGCCTCTAACTAGCCGACAACAAACCAGGAATAGGCTATCAATCACTGGAAAGTGTAGAGCTAAAAATGGGGACATTACAGTCCGCCTTTCCCAAAATTGCTTGTCCTCAAGCAATACCACCACAACTCCAGAAAAATTAAGACTGATCCCAAGTTCCCAATTCCATCTCAGGAAAGACCCACCATGCCGATGTTGCACCACTCTGATTACATCAGTGAAAACATCATGCCAATGCTGCACTAACCTTCCTTGTAACCCCAAGGTGTTACCATCCATGATACTCAAACTGAAGGATCTTAAAAGACTGAGATCAATATCATGCAACCTCTCATGTCCATGATGCTCCGAATTAACAGTATCAACCACACCACTGTTAATCATAATTCTAGGCAAGAAGAAAGATAGGATACTCAACTCAAAATCAACCTCCTCAGTATACCTCCACATGGTAATAAACAAAGCCCTGATAGCAAAGGTGACATCTTCAAATCTTCTTGCAAAGAGGAAAGCAATCCTTTGCAAGAGCTCAACAAACTCATACTCATGTCTCCTCATGGAGCTACCATGCATCAACTGAATTATACTGATACCACCATGAAGACTACATAAAACTCTCATAGTTCCAACCTCATGAATTTTAGAATGATGAATCAAAGCAAGTGGTAGTTCGCTGTCCTGAACCAACAATGAGAGAGAACTATCAAAGTTACCATCACAACCCTCCATAAGATGAACTCCGAGAATAGGGTAAGTGTGAAGGAACAAATGATTGTTGTTGATCAAGGCTGCGGTCAGCATAGTGCAATCAAATTCAAGAGTTCTACACAAAGGAAAACAACACCACTCAAATTCCCTAGTGTGAACATGTGAGATGACCGTCGAGCTGCAAGGTAACACCTCCAAAGTGGTAGGAGAACTAGCTTGAGCAATGTCCAAATGAAAACTATCACCCATTAGGCAATAAGTGTTGAACCAACTCTCCTGAATGAGAGTAACTCCCCATGTAAGGTGGCTGGTTTGCCTCCAACCAGCAAGCTCATGTCTCAAAATCTGCCCTTGTCTTAGAAGATCAACCAATCGTTCATCTCTCCAATCCATACTCAAAATTTCTCTCCAATCCATTTGTTGATGAACAAGCGGAACCATCAAGTGGCCGGAAAAGAAGGGAACATCATCAACAAATTTGGAAATTTGATCCTTATTCCTCCAAAAGTCCTTTCCATATGTAATAAACTCCTTCAAGCCAAGTTGAGGATCCCAAATATGGATACCCAATTGAAGATGATTTCCAAAGCACTGAAAAGAAAACTCAATACATTCCCAAATGTTAGTCAAAACCAAGTGCATACTCATGAATCCTTGAAACCAATTCCTGATAGCGTTCACATATGTGGAACCTGAAACAAATGTTGTCTTCAATCCAAACTCCAAAAATGGACTAATTTAAGCCCAAACATCATTCCACCCAACGGATATATTGTCAAGAGTGCTAACACCGGTTTTAGGTTTGCTCTTACCCCATTCCTCATAAGTAGTAGATCTGAAATCATCACTCCTTGCTACTGTAATGAAGTTATCAGCAGCTACCACAACTTGTCTCATCAGCATCTTGATGTCATAGATGTTAAAATTACCTTGCTTCGACACCTCCCATATGGAATCTTCACCCTTGAGCCCACTTATGCATTCATTACTAATCAACAGACGTGGCACTTCCTCATGGAGTGATATCAAAGCATCCAAACACTGGAAATCATGCTCAATCTCATTCTCCGTTTCATCTTCCATCTCATAGAGAGGATTGTCATAATCTTCCTCATCACTTTCTTCAAAGAGAGGATTGTCAAAAACTTGAAAGTTATTCCATCCATCTTGCTGATCCAAATCTGCACTTGTAACTTCAGTCCTTCTTGTGAGACCTTCAAGGTCAAACTCTTCTCGAAGACTATCAAGCTCACAAATTATTTGCTTGATTTCTTCGGCTTTATGTGCATTCTCTTGCTTTGTGAAAATTTTGAAATCATCAAACTAATTTTCTACCTCCATTAATGCCATTTGAGTTTCTTCTAGCGTAGCTCTTGTTGATTCAAACTCCAGATAAAGTTCATCAAACTTCCTCTCTCTATCTTGAAAAACACAAATGGTCTTCTTTGCAACTTCAATGGCGTGATCACGATCTTCAATCAAGTGTAAGTACTCCGATTTCAATGTCTCCAAGGAGTCTTTGACATGTTGCAAATTAGGGAGAGTAACTTCATCCTTAATCCCTTTCAGTCTCCTATCAAAATGAACCTTCTAGTAGAGATCTTCAACCAAGCTATGTGTGTGATCAAACATGGATAGAGCTTGCACTTCCTTGTCAATGGACATCTTGAATTGTCTCTCCCACTCATAAGAATGCGAAGATGGTGAACTGTTGATAGGCTGCAACTGAAAATCAGAACCTTGTCCCTTGTCTTTGCTGCCCTCAATGCTGCTCCAACATTCTTGTACTTTACCACCAACATGTGGATAATGGTCAATGCCATGGAGATGATCATTCTCCCTGATTTCTTCGACTCTATTTTTGCAATCAGCTTCTTGAATGGAAAAATCAGACTTGTGTTTGTAAACCTCTTTAACTCTTTCCTCTTCAAGAGCCATATGGTCTTCAAGCTCTTCTTCTTCATCACCGTCTCCTTGGTCAAACATTATAGCAGCATCCAACTTGCTCAATGGATCATAATCGTCCGCTGTTCGGAAAGTTTCTGTAGATACATACTCTTCTTTAGTGGCTGCAACCACTTCAAAGAGATCATTATGGAGCTTCGTTGAACACTCTTCTTCTTCAATAGCCACCTCATAGTTTGCCATGCAATCTGATTTTTGATCTTCATCTGGATCAAAGGGAAATTCATCCCACAAAGGTTCTTTTTCATACCTTGGTGTCAACCAACCGGGATCCCAAATGGAAAAAGGCTGATTGTTTTGATCAAAAGAGAAGTACTCTTCATGCTTCTCTTGGAGTGTTGAGTCTTTGAATAGGTCACCATGCAACTCACTTGAACTGATTTCTTCATAAGTCCTTCTCTCCAAGGGATTAGTTTGATGATCAAACCCACGTTCATCCCAGTCACCAATGTTATAGTGAAGCAAGGAATCTTCAATGTTAGCTGTTTTGAAAACTTCGTCCCTTTTTCCTTCAATGTAACCACCATCTATAGGTATATTTCTGATCTCATCTTTAGTAATCATATGCATACCAAAAAAGTTTCCTTGATCACTTGTCATAATTTCTTCTTGTGAAAACTCTTGAGGAGTTTGGACAGCAACAAGAGGAAAACTATCCATCACCAAATCTTCAACACGAGGTGGTACAATCCTGTTGGAATCATTACCAACATTATCACTTTGGCAATGGTCATGGGCTGATTCAAAGGCACCAACAGTATTTCCTTCTACTTGCTCTTCTTCAGCAAACTCATCCCATACAACAGTACTATTGAAATCTTCTGTGACGCCCTTAGCTTCAAGACCTTCATAGGTAGAATCCTTATTAGGACTCAAGACTGTTATGTTCTTTTCACCGAGCTGATCTTCATCACTTCCTACTACACGCAAGTCAAAGGAAGTATTATGGGGCTCTACCCTTAACTCCTCATTTGCCAAGGTATCTTTATCAAGCTCACGATCATTCTGATGTGACATGTGCACCTTCCTATCCCGACTTTCAGACTTAGCATAAATCTTTCTGATTCCCCACCTTATGTCAGGATCCTTCATTAGCGTAAACAGTTCTTGCATTAACTCAAGTAAAGACTTCTCTGTAGTCATCTCTCTCTGTACGTGGTGTCTGGTATCTCTGTCACTCATCTAACAATTAAATCATTGACTACTTTCACAGGATGGCAGGATCTTGGCTCTGATACCACTGAAATATTCCGAACCAATTTTTTTCAATTTTTTCAATAACAGATACAATGCAACACACATCCGTTAGGGTTAGCACTTAAACCAAAACGATGCGGAATTCAACTCTAACCAAGAATGCACCGGATGACGACGAGCATATGGTCAGAGGATCTCAAAGCAAAGCTGAATAAAGAACTCTAACCAAGAATGCGCCGGATGACGACGAGCATATGGTCAGAGGATCCCTAACTTCTATTATGCTGAAAGTAAACTCAACACCCAGAATGTGCTTTCAAACCCGGAGTGGGAATGGAGCTACCATAGGGCGGAGATGTAAGATATTACAATGCAAATCAAAGTAAATAGGCGGCAAGCCAGCCTCTTCCACTTATCCAGCGGGTATTACAATGAAATAACAGAGAAGAAGTAAGATTGCTGACAGTACTATTGTTCAACTTACAATAATTAGAGATTTGCCTGCCAAATACATAGAATAAGAAAGTCTAACTATGCTGCAATATAGTATAATGTCTCCTCAATGATCACAAAGACTTTCAACCCAAACCCAACTCAAAAGATAGACTTTACGCAAGCTGATGACAGAACAACTTAATATGCATAACTAGCAACCCTAGAATCCACTAAAATGCTCACAACTCACTCAATACTTGCCAGAATGACATGAGACTTGATGCAAACGAAAGCTAGGATGATGACAATGAAGACTAGACAAAGAAACAGTTGACAAATTGAAGTATTTTTTTTCTAAACACTTGCCAGGCAAAACAGAATGGTACAACCTCAAGAAATGTTCTACCAACAAGATAAAATCCAAGACACCTCTAAAAAATCTGCAACTTGGCATAGAGGGGCGCCCAAGGCTAGCAAATGCATGGGTAAACTACCCAGAACCAAAATAAATTCGCCCAAAGACTTATGAGTATAAACTTCAATCTGCAATACAAAATCAACAACTCCAGATTTTGATTAAAATGCAAGAAACTGAACTACAAATGCAAAACAACTTCTACAATGCAAAATCTCACTACAAATCTCACTCAACTACAATCTAACTCTCCACTAGTTGTTGTCTTTCAAGCAAGAAGTCGAGCCAAGGCTAGGAGGCATTCATTCCTCGAAGCAATCCAAATACCATTCCGGCAGCATAACTTTACTCAAGACATAAGATCATCCAAATGAGGACCCAAGACCTCCTTTTATAACTTTGTGAAGACTCTCCAGAAGCTTCTAGAAACCCTAACTTTTCAAATTTGAAATAACTCCTTTCCCTCCAAAGATGGCGTCCCATTTTCCAAGCAATATTTGACTTTAATTTCAAATTAATTCCCTCCTCAAAGAAGGCGTCCAACTCAAGCATGAAATAGACCTTTGAATAATAATAAATTTCCTTCAATGAAGCGCCCACCCTTGAAGAACACCTTTTAAGAACAACTTGAAGTGATGTAGCTAGGCCAAGGGGGGAGTCAACATTAAAATATAACATTAACATAACATTATTTAAATAAAATGAACTTATCTCTCCAAAATGCATCCCAAGGCCAAAATTGATCAAACCAACTGAACTAACTAAAGATGAGAGCCATCCGTGCCGAAACCAACAGGACCACTGCCAGAAATAGAATTTACTAAAAATAGTAAATTTCAGAAAGTTGCCCGGATCAAAGTGCATGCGATACCATTGCAAAGCTTTTTGAAAACCCAGAAAGAATCCGCAATCCAAAATCTCAAACTCCAGGATGTAGCCATCGTAACTTACTAAAAATAGTAAGTTCGGAAAGGTTGCCCGACGCAGTTGCAAGTCATACCTCTGCGAAGCTCTCTGAAAACCCAGAAGGAATCCAGAATCCAAACAACCAAACTCCAACACGCAAACCCCTGAATCTTCAAAAGGGACTATCAAGTAGCCGGAAACCCTAATTCTGCCTCTAACTAGCCGACAACAAACTGGGAATAGGCTATCAATCACTGGAAAGTGTAGAGCTAAAAATGGGGACATTACAACAAACAAACACATGACAACTAAAGCACTTGATTTTACTCAAGTCTATTTTTCTTGGCTGTGAGGATGCTTCCTCACTCTTTCCCTCACCCTTGATGTTTGACTTCATTCATGTCTCAAAATCTAGGTTATATACTATAAACCCTAATTCTTCTTCAAACCCTAGTTCACACTCCTAGCTATTGCTTCAAACCTTAGCAAATCCCTTGCTAGTTTGTTTGTGTTCCCTATTTTTTTCCTTTGAAACCCTTAGTTTGCTGCTACAACCATCATTTTTAGTAACCCTTGATGGGCTTCAAACCCACCTACAACAAACCCTAGCTCCTACTATTGCGACTATCCTAAATGCTGAAAACCAAATCCTAGCTATGGACTTCAAAATGTTACTCTCGATGTGGAATTCCTTATATAAAAAGAAAAAAAAGTGTGAACTCTACGAAAAAATCTTGCAATTTTATAAAAATTGTGATTTTTCTTTTGTTTTTTTTAAATTGTCCACAATTTTTACTACTACCAAGGTCACAATTCTGCATGAAAAAGACTACGTAATTTTTTTAAATGGTGCATCTTTAACCTCTAAAAAGAACTTATATGATTTTCTTGAGCAATCTTGCCATGATTTTCTTAAAAGAAATTCTACAAATTTACTTCTTAATAAACCACAATTTTCCCATACAAAACCCTCAAATGTTCTTCTCTAAGCTACACAATTCTAGTTTGCACTTTGTTGTTGCTTTGATATCATGTTAAAATTCCAATCATGATGACTAATTATCTAATGCTTAAACAAACATTTAATTTAATCACACAAATCATTGAAATTCAAACTATGGAAATGAAAAAATGGAAGCATACACAGATAATTACACCTTATAAACTATTTTTCATTCATTTGAAAAACGTACAAGGAAACTTCCGAAATTGATATAACTAACAATTGCACGGAAACCAACTTGTATCTTACATTTAGTTTTCCAATCCTTCATTTAACTTAGTCTTTCAGTCCTTCAAAAGACAATATAAATGAAAAGCTTACAATCTTCAATTTTGCTCCTATCTTTATACTAATTCAGTTAAAAATCTAATCTTCCAAAAACTAGCTTTATTTACAAAAGTATCCTTATTACTTAAAAGGACAGGATGGAAGGTAAGTCTATATCATTAGTGATTGTCTACACTTTATTAGACATATTTAGCTAAATAAAAGACCTTCAGTTATTCACTAAGGTGAAATATAAAATAGACTAACTTGAACCCCTTAAACTTTTCTTTGCACGTTCACACTAAACCTATGCAGAAGTTCCTATATGAGCTAAAAAACTCAACACTACCATCCCTCACCTATTCTTCAAAGGTACACCAACGGGTTAGAGCAGTAGAAGAACACATTCAACATTTGCAAAAGGTACCTTCCAATCTCATGAAGAACAAGGCAAAGATATAGAATAAAATGAAGAGGCAAGTGAATCAGCACATAATTTTTTAACATAGAGAGTACTACTAGAGTTGGATGCAATGGGAAGACCCATCTTGGAGCTTGAGTTCATTTTCTAGGCATGCATGAAGAAACTAAGGACTAGGACAATCACAAAGTAACTCATTAAATGAAATTATTTTCCCATCAAAGTTGTCACATGGGAAGATGAATTTTTTGTGCAGCAACATCCACATTGATCAACATCAAGGAAAACACTTGTGTGAAGGGTGAGGGGAGATGCTACACCCTTTATCATATACTGTGCATATGGATAGTTGGCTTGTGGCTACCTTAACTCTTAGTTAAATTATATGATCATTAATATAGTCTTATATAGGTAGTTAAAAGTACCTAGGTGGCATCCAAGGCATAATTATGGTATATATAGAAGCTAGTGGTTAGTTTATGATCATATTGTGCATTGTGTTATTATTGAAGACTATTGGAGGTAGTCCCCTCGAAGTGGCTTATTATTCTCAAGTATTTGCAGCATATTTCCTATTATATTCTTCTTTTGAGCAAGTTATTTCATTACATGTTCAAACATAGTCACAAAGAAGATCCTCAAAAAGGTGATGATGCTATTCTTATTCACTGAGACTGTTGAGAATGCCAAGGATTTGCATAATGTTGTTATTTCCTTTTTTATTCTACTAAACTGATAACTTGACATTTGTTTTCTTGTGGGACTATGCTCTCATTGCGTTGTGGTTATTTCTATTTTTTGGGGCCACATGTTTATTTTTCTCTTGGCTTTGCTAGTTTGACTTTGGATCGTGATTCCACACTGCTTGCATTTTTTAAGAACCCAATTGTATGCTTTAACTTGCTTTTGATATGTGGTATTCTCATTAAGAAAAGGCTAGAGCTTGCCACGTGTTGTTATTTTTGGATGATACTGAAGTCAGACTTCACAAGTACTGCACTGAGCTGATTCATATTCATACTATGTAACACAACCTTAAGAACCCAATTGTATGCTTTAACTTGCTTTTGATATGTGGTATTCTCATTAAAAAAAGGCTAGAGCTTGCCACGTGTTGTTATTTTTGGATGATACTGAAGTCAGACTTCACAAGTACTGCACTGAGCTGATTCATATTCATACTATGTAACACAACCTTACTTCATAGTACTAGCTATAACATTTATTAGGAAAGACAAACTTCAAAGTACACTAATGGTTTATTATCATACAGCTCAGCTGTAACAATTGACATTATCAACACAAAACCTAAATGGCACTTTGGTATGACAAAGGCTTGACTTTACAGTTTACACGGTTTGCAATTGCATGATGACTCGCAAAGAGATATTTTGACAAAGCATTATTTATTTAATTTTCGGTTGCTGTTACAGAGCTTCTGGAAGCAGATCCATAAACTTTTGACTTTGAGCACAGATTCCTGTATAATCTTAAGTGTTTTTGCTTTCGGTGTTTCTCCAGGATTTGAGGACAGAGTTTTGGGGATTAGTTTAGTTTTTCTATTAGGGCTCTATTTTTTACTTGACAAAAAGAATGTAGGCTGGGCGGGACAGCCTAATGGTTGAGGGCCAAATTGGTGTGAAAAGGGAAGGCGTCTCCAATTTTTTTAGTTTTTTGGCAGGGATGGGAGAGGGAAGTTTCGTCCCCAACCCCAAGTTCCTAAAATGTCCCAAACAGGGGGATGTGCCAATAGCCTTAGGGATGTGTCCCTGGGGAAAGCTGCAGTTTTATTAAAACACATATTGGACAATGATTTTACTATAAAGCTACATTGAGAATGTTTACCTCTTAAGAGCAGCATTTAAGTCCGGTTCCTCCTTGTAATTGAATGCATCATCAAAACCTAGCTTGTTTTTCAGTAAGTCTACCTGCATGGCATGAAGAGATTTAGAATCAGTATAATTAGGAATGCAATTCATATCTGAATACACATTAAGTGAAGCATTCAGTTCTTGTGCTTTAATAATTGATCTTGATTTCAGGCTGGTGAGACTCAAGGATAAAATGCAATGGCATGCTTATTGAGCATTCACAAACATTGTGCTGTGGGAGGTCCATAAGGATCTAACTCTTCTACCCCTTATGGTTCAGGTGACCTATGTCATATTCCATTGTAAAAGCCCACTTGTCCGCCTATGTGTGCCCCACAGAACTAGCAGGCCTGATTACTTGGGCATTGATATCCATAATTATTGCTGTACTCTACCATTCAGTAATCTATCAAATGAAATTGTGCATATTTGAAATCCTGGTTCCCACAGTGCCATATACAATGATGTAGCCTTTCAGTTTCAACGGATAGAAGACATAGAAACTGAAAACATAGAAGAGACAAAAACCAACAATAAGTAGCTTAATGTCACCTTTTCTTTGCTTCCAGCACTCCCAACAACATAACAACCATGCAACTTGGCAAATTGACCAACAAGCTGACCAACTGCTCCAGCAGCTGCAGAGATATAGACTGTTTCCCCTGGTTTAGGGGAGCTCACCTTAAAAAACCCAATATAAGCTGTGTGTCCAGGCATTCCTGCAACCCATCTGGCATTAGAAAAGAATAATAGTTCTTAATTGTCTGCATAAGATAAAAATGAGATCTTTACCCTCAGAATAAGTTATCCATTTATTGAAGGGTTTCATTAAATCAAAAGAAGCCTGGACATAATAACAGAGATTTCTAGTTCACACAATGCCTGACCAGAGCTTACTGTTTTCATGTACCAAAATTTCAAAGACCATTGTAAATTGTCACTCAAAAAGAATCCAGTTTGAATCATTGATATCAGAGCATGCAATATCTCAGTGATAACAAGACACCATTGCTCATGCCTGATGTAGTTTATGTATTCGTTCAGGAGGAAAAGCTCCTCTTATCTTAGAAACTAAAAGCATAGATAGATTATTAAGGACATGAAACTGAGTACTGTTTATCATTTTACACTCAACTAATTTATTTTAATCATGTCTAAGATTGCTACTAAAGCCACAATTTTTTTACTACAACTTCTTAATCCCCCTGTCACTTCTTTCTTCAAATTTTTTAATTTGTTTTTCAGGATTCAGGATATTGTGTCCATAATTGTCACTACACTTCAAAGTTCAAAGCCCATAAATCATAGGTAAGTTCCATTAACATTAAAACAACTAGATCAGAAAAGATTATAAGCTGGCAATAAAATGATTCTTGTGTTAAAATTATTTATCTGTACTGTGTGTGTACCAGATAAAGAATTCTCAAATATGATGCATAGTCAAAAAAGATTACTCACAGCACATGAATGACTGCTTATATACTTATGAATGGTATAAACTTTACAGTATGGCAATACAAGTGCACAGAAATTTGTTGTGGAGTTTCTGAAAAGGATTTATTATTGCACACAATGGTATACAGAGACTAAGGAAATCATAAAATTTTGTCAAGAGAAGCAACGCATGAAACTCACTCCTTATGCCAATGCATTTGATCCATGATACCTATTTTATAACACAATTTACTTAAAAGA